>KZ810994.1:10314-28826 GCA_000696205.2 Oncopeltus fasciatus | reverse complement strand
CAGATAGTTTTTTATTTTCTGTTCCCTCTCATTAATTGTTTAAAAAATAATAATTTACGTGGGATTAAAAACCACAACAAAATAAAATATTTATAAAATTAAAATTTAATAAAGTAAATGACGAGAGCCGACAAAATGCATGACAATGTCAGCTACTTCGAGTTTAAGACGAATTTCTCGTCTTTCTCGTAAGTTAGGCTCTCGCTAATGTAGAGGGAACTGAATGAGATAGCTGGCCTGTCCTTGTGGTGTAATGGATTAATTTGCATTCCAGCCCGGATAGCAGGAGGTCCAGGTTCGATTCCTGGCGAGGACGGATAGTTTTTTATTTTCTGTTCCCTCTCATTAATTGTTTAAAAAATGATAATAATTATACATTACTGTATAAACAACTTGATTCATTTTGCTAAAGGGCTGAAAAGTAGAAAAGCTCTCTTACCAGATTAAAAACCTGTTATTACTCCTTATTCTTCTTGAGGTTTTATTTATTTATTTACTTTTACATTTTATTTAAAATAGTTGGCTTTTATTTGGTAAAAATGAAAAAAAAAAAATCAGATATAAATGTAACACTTTTATGGTAAGAAAAACAATTCAGCCAAATATATAAATTAACTTATATTGAAATTATTAACATCAGTTTATTGAATATAATTTCTTTACATTATTTTTTTTACTCATGCTGGTCTAATGGCAATGCCATTGTGACAGAACTGCTTGCTCCCCTCTTGTGATAGTGTCCACCTCATACCAGTTCATTGGCTATTTCACAGTGACTTAAGGCAGTTCTACCACACTTGTGGGAGCTCACCTCCATGTACTGGTCTATTTTCTTAAGTAACCATGGTATTACAGTGTGGATAATTTCTTTCTTCCCATGATAGCATTTGCTCCCACTTAGCTCTTGTGTCTGGTCCATTTTGACAATTTATATACTTCTAAATTTTAGGATGTCCCATGCTTCTCTGGAACCATCACTCCACTAATAAAAAATGGCTGAGTTAATGTTATTTTTATTTTATTTTTATATTTAATAAAAGAAATACCATCAGATAACCTTATAATTTATAAATATTTCAAAATCTCAAATATTTTTCTATTTTTTTTTAAAGGCGAATTCTGAGAAATGTGAGGTTGGCCAGTCACTTCAAACTTACAGCACCCCTCTATCCAAAAGTACACCTAAACCACAACTTGCCGAGTCTGGTGGCCTTGCTTCTCCACCTTCAGAACAGGTGGACTCTTCCCTGTACCCTGTTTCTCCAGACTTACCATCTACCACTTCTGATGAAAACTATAAATCAACAGACTGGCAAATTAAGGTGTTAAGTTTGACTTTTCATTTTTTTAAAAATCTCTCTCTTTCTCTCCTCTCACACTCTCTCTCTCTCTCTCTCTCTCTCTCTCTCTCTCTCTCTCTCTCTCTCTCTCACTCTAATCAAGTTCTGTTTACAGTCATGTGGTAAGTGATGAATTATTTCTCATTAATTATATAATTACACACACACACACACACACACACAATTTTATTAATTATGAGATAGTAATGAAAACTAATAATAATGTAATGTAAAAAGTTATTTCCACCAATGAATATATAATCAATATTTTTATAAAAACTTGTCTTCTTTGGCTGTCATCCTCTTTGTAATGGCAAACACTTTCAGCATGGGTCTACCATCTTCAAGTCAAACATAGTCTCGTACCCATTCTCAGATACTATTGATATTAAACTGTTTGTCTTTTGTATTGAATCAGTCCATAAGTTTCCTGTCCTTTCTGTTTATCATTTAGTGGGGATCAAGTTTAAACATATACGTGTATAAAAGTAAAACATCAGTCAATACCAATCAATAGAATTAATGAGCTTAGAACATAATCAGACCACATCTCATACTGAAAATGACAAACATAAACAAGCAATGGACCATTCACTTACAATCTCACAAAATTACATAGGATGTAATAACACATAAAAACACTTCATCAATCTAATTCATACTTATATACTTAAATGCACTCCCACAATAAATAGGAGTATAATGAGGACAAAACCAAGAGTCGTTTCTCTCTACCTGATGAACCCAACAGATGGGAAAACGCACAGACTGACTCAATACAGTGTCTGAGACGCGGAAGGCTTCTCATGAAGACGAATATTCCTGTATGTATATTGATTAATATTATGTTATTTATGATAAGTAAAAATGGTGTTGTTCAATTAGTAGAGAATTTGTTGGGGCTCGGTCAAGGTTGATCCATAAAAGTACAATTTGAAAAATGTATTTTTTATTATCTACTGATATTTTGTCTTTCATTGTAAACCATCTTCAAGACTGTTGAAGTACAATGTGTAAGAAAGCACGAGAAAAACAAAAATTATATGATTTACATTATTATTGCATAAACTAAAAGTAATCTGATATGAAGTGTTTCGAAAAACAACAAAATCTGTAGGGAGTTCACTACATGGTACTATCATGAAGGCGAGAGAGGACGTTTTGTCACCTGGATCAAATCTTCATGACTGCGAGGTAAGGTTTAGAAATTAGGAAAACTTAAATGGACAAGTGATGGGTGGGGAGGGGAATGTGTGGCGGTAGGTACAAAGGGAGAGTGGCCTGCTTCAACAGGACAATACAGGGGAAAATAGGTAGAAATTATTTAGGATAAGTAGTGTAAGAATCTAGGAGGCAGTTGGATCGGTTGATTTAGGACATGGGTAGATAGTTTTTCAGAATGTTGAAAATGTTTGAATAAGTTGTAGAAATTTTTTCTGTGTCAGATCTATTGTTAACTGGATCGTGCTGTAATTTTATGTGTACGGTTTCAGATAATAGGAGTTTGGGTTTGCATTCATGGGATTCAGTGGAAAGAATGGTAATGTTTTCAAAGCCACATGTGTGTCCTTTGTGGATGATGTATTTCGTGTGGGCTGTTTTTATTTGTTTTTTATTGATGTCATTTTTTTTATTGTTGCTTCTACAGGAAATAGAGTATTTGCTTTGGTCATGTATGAACCATGATAATTAGGAGTGGGACAGGAATTTGTAGACAACTTTTGTTTTGTTAGGGAGGGAGATGGGATCTTTAAGCTGTAAATAGATTTAAGTTCGTTGTTAGTGGGAAA
Organism: Oncopeltus fasciatus; assembly: GCA_000696205.2. Taxonomy (NCBI): domain Eukaryota; kingdom Metazoa; phylum Arthropoda; class Insecta; order Hemiptera; family Lygaeidae; genus Oncopeltus; species Oncopeltus fasciatus. The sequence goes on along the minus strand of KZ810994.1, from coordinate 25,696 downwards.
AGCATAACCAGACCCAACAAATGCAATAAAACAGTTATTGTGGACAATATGTGGACTGAATATATAAAAAAAATGTATACTTTATCTTTAACAAACTACAAACATCCCTACCCACAACAACAGATACCCCACACCAGCACTTATCACAAAATTCAACAACCATATTAAAAAATTACATGACACAAAACACATCGACAAATACACATGCTACTAACTTATTTTTTTACAATTCTCAATTACCTAGATATTATGGCCTTCCAAAAATCCTCAAGCCACAGAACCCCCTCTGCCTCATTGTTTTCATTATTAACTCTCTTCCAAACTCAATAAATTACTCCTTCCTCCTTTACATCCCTAAGATTCTTAGCCAACAAAATATTTATGACATAAAAACCTTCTTTGACCTCAAAACACAACTTGAATCCCTATTTATCCCAGAAGGTAACATTCTTTGCTCCCAAAAGGTTAAATCTCAGGCAGGTTGTTCTAGTAGCTATTAAAAACTTTTGCAGTTTCATTAACTTTGAGCATTTGTCCATTACTTTTTTTAAATTGTTTTTTTCTGCTATTTAAACAATTAATTATTTCCCAAATGGTTCTGTTTTTGTTTGTTGATTGATTATTTAGCTACAGTAATACTTTCCTTTAGATTCTTAAGCACCACATGGTAGTTTTAATATTTTGCACAATAATTGTTAAATTCTATATTGTAATTAAATAATAATAATTTTCTTTATTTGTAAGCAACTTACATCATAGAAGATATTTTTAGCCTCTAATAAGTTATTTACTTTTTTAGTTATTTTTGTTTTTCTTTCTTTTAAAATCTAATAAATAAGTCACTTCAAACTTACAGCANAATGTTTTGTTATTGTTGTTTACTCTAAATCGGCATATAAAACGTGAAATTATGAGTAGGGCTTTTAGTTTAATTTAGGTGTGGTATGTTTGCATGCGTCCCTTCTTTCCGGTACGCTCAAAGAAGGGCTGGTTATTACAACCCCAGGCTACAACCCCCTAATGAAAACCAAAAGCACCAATAAAAACGCACGAATACATACCAATTGTACACGCACTGGCCTGTGTCCGTGCGTAACCTTCCTTTTTCAACTAAACTCAATCGTGTTTTAATTTCACATTGAAGTTTTGGAATGTTTTTATTTTTATTTATTTATTTTTTTTTTTACAAATAATGTAATTCTCTATTGCAAAATGGTCCATAACCCTGTAGGTATCAAATTCTCAGTGAACTCACTTAAATATTCGACACACAATAGTCAATAGTTTTGCCTCGCCATTTTCTTTCCCTCGTCTGGAAAAGATATTTGAATGATATTTTTATGATATGGACCCATGGACAGGCATCCTTATCCACATTCCTAGAGGACCTTAATAAGGCATTTTCCATAAAGTTCACCTGGAATATATCTAAAGACAAAGCCACTTTTTTTGGTGTTGATATAAAACTAGCAGACAACCACTTTGTCCAACCTAAATCTCCTAATGCCCTAACTCTTAACCTGGTTACTGAATTCTTCTTTGGGGTAGAAGGTATCAAGACCAAGATACACGAAGCCCTCCCTGTTATTTAGAACAATCTATCCACCAGCTCCCTACTACCACAAATACCTGGCATTAAATACAGGAAAGCCCTCACCCTCCAAGATATACTAAACAGAAAAAAGCTGCCTTTCAAAACCCTCACAAATACTTAACCTTGTAACAAAAGCAGATGCAACATGTTCTCCAGTGTCAACGCCCGCTTAAAATATGTGATTCAATCCTTATCAACATGCACATCCAAAAATTGTGTATACCTGCTTCAATGCAATTTTTGTCCTGCATTTTACGTTGGAAAATGTACTTAGCCCCTAAATCTCAGAATTAATAATCACAGAGTATCCTGTTCAGAACCACAGTCCCCTCTTCCCATGACTTTGACATGCTCAGAGTCATTTAATGAGTTTTAATGATGTTTCCAAGTTCAAGTGATTGTACAACTTCCCGACACAGCTTCAGATTTGCAACTGTAGATGAGAGAGTGCAGGTACATCCACATTCTCAAAGCCACTTTAAGACATGGCATCAATTGCCAACAATAAGAGGATTAGGAAAAACCCAATTGCCTTCCCCTTTCTTTGAGTTCCTTATGCCAAACACCAGTCTCTTTTCACTCCTCACAGACGAAGGGCGAGAGATCCCCGAAAAATTTACTCCTTGTTATTTTTTCTTTTTGTGTTTTCACTGCACTCTCTATCCCACCTGTTTTTGATTACTATATATCGCTGCCACAAGACTTTCATCTTCTGTATGGGGCTAGGTTCAGGCTATACATTCTATTCATCCAAACTCCCTCAATTGTTTGTCAAGTGACTTGGCTTGGTCGTGGTGAAAAACAAGACCTTTCCCAATGACAGGTTCTGGCCATTTTTCTTCAATTCATAATTATAGATTATGCATTAATAATTGACAGTTGAGAGTTGAGGTCATAGTTTGGTTGCGTCCCAGCAATTCATGATGATCAATTCCTTTTTAATTCCACCAAACATTCAGCATCACTTTTTTCAAATCTTTCTGGCCTTTTCCACGATATGTGAGCTTTGTCCAAATTTTTTTTAACTTATTACTACATATTACTACCTGTGATTGTTCTTTTCAAAAATGTATTTATTTCATTTAGTCTCACAATTGGAAACTCAGTCCATTTTATTGCTTAATCTTAATTGTGAAACTCAGGTATTGAGCTTCTCTTGATTTATCAAGTTTTGTGTAAAGGACTCAGAACTATTGTATGGTCAATGTTTAGTTCCTGAGCTATGTCCGTGTTAATCCTTTTCAGTGTTTTGAACAATTTCATAGACATTTCAACAATTAGCCAGCCTGGGCGAGCTACCTGCGGAAAACTTTTTTAAAAAACTATTTTAGTTTTGCACTTTGACATGTGACCATAAACCTCCCTCTAAGATCTCCAGATATTACTATGGCCCTGATTATGACTTAGAAGTTAAGTCGAAATGTAGGCAATAATGAAATAATTACCTATCAATTTTGGAGTATTTTATTTTCTGATCCTGGGGGAAACCCTGACTATTTCTCCAGTATAAATTGTAATCTTCTCCTTATGAGACTTTAACACTTCTGATCATTTTTTACCTCACCACTATGTATGTTTTCTGAAAACATCACATTTACTACATGTAAATGTAATATTTGTAGATATAAATGTTTGTAGGATATGTAAATGTAGTATTTGTATTATCACATGATATTTTGTGGCCTGTTGAGAATTAATAAGTTAAAATTTTTGATGTAGATGTTAATTTACTTCTTGTTTGTTTTTCCTAGCAACCTCGAGTGATTCTACACCGCCTTGATTTAGAAACTTATGAAAAATCTAAGGTATGTGTAAAGTGTATGTGGCGTTTAGAATTATGTATTTAAGTTAGTTACAAAGGTTTTTATTATTCATAAATTTTTAGAACAAAAACCTCTAATGACAGGTTAGATTAGACCCTAAATATTAGTCCATATTTTCCTTCAATATATGCTATTTCTTAATATCTTTTACATTTTTTGGTTGAGGTTAAATGATTCACTGTTTAATGGCCTCCTTCAAAGCAGACCTCAGTTTGATTAATGAATTTGAAGTAATTAATTATCACTTGATTCAGAATGGTAAAGGTCTGAATCACAGAATTTTTCACCGGTTGTTTTCTATTGAATACAAAAAAAAAATTAAATTGAGATTCCTGCCACTTACTGGACCAGCTTGTTAGGAACTTGAAACTTGATATGACTTTGTTTACTATCATATATTTTTTAAATTGACTAGTAAAAGATTATTTGGGATTTGAAACAGTTGGTTTTCCTCAGAATTTGGTACATGTGAGCTGATGAAATAAAATGAAAACTTCACTGATAGGGTACTATTATTTTTTGAGGGTAGGGTATAATTAACTGCATAGTCTATTAGGCAAGATCCTTCAAATAGTGGAGTGAATACTCAATAATTCCTATTACTTAGTTGATTTACTTCTAAGAGTAGTAAATAAATTGCTATGCCCACATTTTTTTTTTTTTTTTTTTTTTTTAAGTTTCTTGGATATTATAGTAATTTCATTAACCCCAGGACGTAGATGTGGAGAAGGCAATTTAGCACTTCGAATATGGAGGATCCCAATTTTAAGAATAGGCCCTTCTGTTGGCTAAATATCAGATATATGTCTCTTAAACTCCATGTAAAATTCAAATATACAATGAAATATGGGATTACTTTACCATAATTATCATCATGATTTGATTTCATTATTATTCTTCTGATTTCAATTTTTGTTTTAGTTAGGGGGGCTTAAAGGGGACAAAATTTTAAAATCTTAAATCTTTGTTATTATTATTATTTACAAAAATTCAGCTGTCTTAATAATTGTTCTTATTTATATTACATAAAAAATTTAAAAAAACAAAAAACAAAAATGGTTTAAAATGTAATTTCGTAACATTTATATTCTTAAAATATTTTCCTAAGAAACACACATATTTCCTAAAAATATTTAGGAATTGAATTTCGAATGTTGGGTGGAACATCCAATTTTTGAAATTTAGATAACCAAATTTGGTACGTAGGTGTTTCATTGAAAGTCTTTGAAATTATTAACTTTTGGTTAAAATCAGATGAGAAGAAGGGGTTTATAGGTGGGGGACAAATTGTTGTATAATGATTTTTGTGGCATGAGTATGATATAAGCCTAGCTTGGACTGCAGTCCCAGTCATCTAGTGTACTAAAGTATTTTATGTGTGGTTCTCATGTTTCATTACTTAATACATCTTTTTAAGTTCTTGATACATTATCCTAACCAGTTATGGGCCCAGTTGGTGTTATTTTGATATTCTATAAGTGGTTATTTCATTTTAGCAAAGAAAAAACAAAGAGATTTGCCTTATCCAAAATGGTGAACCAACTGTCATTTATTGAAAAACTAAAAGGATGAGAGAATTATCAGTTATGGAAATTTCAAATGAAAGCACTAATGCAGTTAGATAATCAGTGGGATGTGGTTGACGGAACTTTTAAGGTGGCAAAAGAAAATAAGAACAAGGAATGTAAAGCATTGTAAAAAATCTCACTACTGGTTGAGGATTATTTAATAATGAGTTATGATTTGATCCATCTTATTGAAATGTTTAAAAGTGCTGAAGAAGCTTGGGGTACTACCCAAGCTCTCTCTGAAGAGTCTGGATTGACTTTCTACCTAACTTTTCATTAAATAGAGACGTATTACTGAAAATAATGTATAATATACAAATTATGTTTATTACATTGTGTATCTAAAATCTAATGTTTATTTAGATTTTTGAAACTAACTGTTCTCTTCTATTCTTCTATTTCTTTTAAAATCAGCAATAATATTATTTTATAATATTAATAATATTATTATTTTATCAGCAATAATAATATTATTATTATAATAACAGTATTATTTGTGGTTATTGTTATACCAAAATCCTAATAGCCTGAATCTTGTTCACCTACATTCTGTTGCACAAGAAACTGCTCCTGAAGTGTTTGGCCTGACTTAATAGGACCTGTTGGCTCTGGTGATTTATCTCTGGATTTCCTTGAAGGCATTATACTGAGTTTTGAATTCAGGGCCCAACAAACTGTTAACATACTCTTGCTTGTAGGAACCATCTTCCAAGTGGCTTTCCATGTTTTCTTTTCGGATTCCCATATACTTTGTTTTATCTTCTATGATGAGGATTGCTTCCTTCAGAGTTCTCTTGGATTATAATATCAATATCATATCAAATAATATTTAAGCTATCTGTATGTCCAAAAAGTTAACTAATCTGTTAAAAAGAGTGTTTTGTTTGTATACCATCCCTCATAGCCTTCTCTCCTGCCAAATTGAAAAGAAGGCAAGCCCTGCCTCATACCACTTTTGCCCCTCATTTTCATTTTTACTTGGCGAATACGCTACTTTCTAGGAATGTGCTGTTTTTCCTGGGCCTGGTGCACTGCTGGGCATTCCAGGCTGTCTTTGTTGATTTACAGCCAAAAAATAGGTGATGTGTGATGATTTTATGCAAGATGTAATTTTCTATTGTCATCCTAACTGAAAAAAACTGATCTGTCAGTGTGGACCTCTCCCGGTCCCTGCTTGGTTGGGAACAAGCTCTCTTTCTGCCTAAAGAGCAAATCTTACAAACTGTATACTTGAGAATATTTTATATGTGCATGATAGAAAGACAATTCCTCTGTAATTTGCACACTCCAACTATTCTCTTTCTTGCACAATAGACAGTTTAAATCTTTGGTCCATTCTTGTGGAATTTTTTCCCAGATTGATATGATTATATCATGATTTCTGCTAGGCTTTTCCACTGTATTTTAAGAGCTCCAGTTTGGTCAGTTTGGTTGGAGTAAGCTGTTTTTCATCTCCAAGTTGTTTATGCATCCTCCATCCAGCTGACAGCGAGGTACCTGTGACTAATTCTTATGAGGTCTCAGAACTGATATATTCTTCATGTCTTCTCAATATCTCCTGACGCTCATATTGCAGGTTGCCAGGTCCTAGTCTACCTTGTTATTCCCTATTTCCCCGCCCAGTGGAGGGTATCAGCCCATTATCATTGCTTCTTCCATTAAGGCTAAACCTTCCTATTGTGAGCTGATGATTTTTCCTGCCCAATTATGTGTTGAGGTCCCCAAGAATCAAAAACCTTGTCCAATTCATGGAATGGCTCCTTATATTCTGCTCCATCTATCTCTATTGGGGCATTACAGCTAATAAGAGAGTAATTAACAAACTTAACTTTCAGATTATAATCATACATTTAAGTAAAAATTGTAGTGTTCATTCACAGATCATAGATAGCCAGAATGATTCCTGACCAGGTACCCAGAAGTATCATGTATGAGAAAGTTTATGGCACAAGGAAAGTAGGAAGATTTTTCCCTATCTTTTATATGGTTTTATTAAAAAAATAAAAAAGAAAAAGGCACTAATTTAGAAAAACTAATAAATAGTTCATAACTTCTTAGTTGATTAATCTTAAGAAGAATAAAATTTATTTCTGAAGTCTGGTATTCATCATTAGTAACACTATTAACCATAAAAAATATTAAGCACAATACTGCAAAGTATATGGTCCTTAAATAATATTTTCTTTTTTGTTTATTTTATAAATGCTCAGTCTAAAACATTTCAATTTATGTACATTTATAAAAGTATTAACACAAAATATATCATACATAAGTATTATGCAGTTAAAGAATTTATCACTTATTAATATCCAAACATTGACTACAAACATAGCTTTAAACTTCTATGAATTAGTATCCTTTATTGACTAATGAATCCATTGAAAGAATATCTAGAACTGAAAAAATTACTCCAGATCCCCTGTTTCCAATGATTATTGAGTTGTAGGTGCAGTTCAAAGTCCTGAACCCAATGTACATCTGACTCTTTTTTTCTTTCTTTATTCTTGCTTCAACCTTAAGGATGCTTATGTGCAATGAGCAAAAGCTAAGTTAATATGGTCACAATCCAAGCTAGAAGAGGGATTTATTACTTATATAGATGTTTGTGGAAGCCTTAGATAACAATTTATTTATTGGATTTATCTTGCTTTGTAGATATCAACTGTAGAGAGCTTGCCTCTTTCACAAGGCTCAGAGCCTGTTCCTGGTCCATCAGATGACCAAAAAAGATCCCGTCGATCTCGACCAGGGCCAAGAAGCCAACCTCAAAGAAAACCAATTATGCAGCCTCTTCTTCTCAAAGATAAGGATACTCCTGATAATAATTATGTCAGTGAACATTCTGTGTCTTTACTTCAGACGAAACTTCTACTTAACTCGTCTCAAGAAAGTGCTAAAAAGGTAACACCAGAGTTATAGAATGTATGTAAATGCATAATTATGTCATAATAGGTAAAGAATCTTTCCAATAATCCAGAATTTTAGTTTGAACTTTTAATTTTTATTTATGTGAAATGAAATGAAACCTCTATTAAGATTAAACTTTTCATTTAGGCTCAAAGTGTTTTAAGAAGTCTTTGAAACTTTTACTGAATGAGAAGCCATTCTATTCTCCCACTTATTTCTCTATTTTCATAGATTTTAATAATCACTTTAGTTCAGCCTTATATTTCTAGTGTTATAATAAGTACAACAAAATTTTGCATAAAATGTAATTAACTAAATTAAGATAATTATTTAAAAATTAAGTTAAGAAAGTAACTGAACAAGAGTTTTCTCATATTTTTCCTTTTCTTTATTGATATATCTTATGATAAAAACCAATTTATTATTTAACCATTTTTGAAGTTTCATTAAACTTTTTTTTTAAAGTTATGAATTAGTTTAATTGAAAATAATGTTAGCAATAGTTCTTACAAATTTATGAAATTATTTATTTTTTTATGTATTCATGGGTGAATTTTATATCACCCATTCGCAATGTAGTGTAATTAACCCATCAATATGCTAAACTATTTGGTACTTTCAAATAAATAATAAAATTATTGTCTCGGTAACCCTACTAACTTAAGCTTTATTTAGCTCTAGCTTTACAGACCTCTATTATAAATCAGACCTTTTGAAATATTTTTATATTTTAAGTTGTTTACTAGTACTGGGTTTTGAGCTTATATTTATTTTCTAGTGCCAATTCAGCTTACAGTTTAAGCCTACTTTACACTTAAAAACCAGTCTCTGATATGATACTAATGATAAAGGCTAATTATAATTAAATCTATGATAATCTAAACTACTATGAAATTTTTATAAATACTCTAATATAAATGTCAAATTCTACAAGAAGTGTATATTTTAATTAATGATATTTAGAAATGTCAATGAGATGGTCACATAGATTTACTCAGTCAATAACCTCTGATATACTAAAAGAGGGATCAATAATAACCTAAGTTCCATAGCACAGGGAGAGGAGGGAGAATATTTAGGTAGGGTGACTTTCTTTCCATCATCTGATTTAATATCTCTCCCTCTCCCACTCTTGTGCACTTGCTGTCTCCTAGTATAAATGTCACTTTCTGCATAATAAATGTCAAAATACCCCCTTATATTTATTGTTTTATCAAGTCCTAGATATTTCCCACAATAAGGTTAAATTGGAATAAGTTTTCTTCATTCAAATCTTCTCTAACAGTTATATCATAATTGTGATGTTCAGGTCTCATTAGTAAAATATTTTAATTTTCACAAGTATGCATTAGTGGCGTATTGTGCTGAATATTAATATAGGCTATTGAATGCTATGAGGTTTAAGCTTAACTCCTTGATGGAAGTCCAATGCTGCTTTTGTCAGTGCCTTGTTCAAGGACAAAAAATCCCCCATCCTAGTGAATATAATCCATTAATCTGCTAGTTACAACTCTCCCAAGTTATTGCTTAATCCATTTTAGATAATAACAGGTTTCAGGAGAGGAAGACCATTCACCCTGCTTCTAAAAAAAAATACTTTTCATAGATATGAGTTGGGAAAGATTTCGGAAGTCTAACCAAAAAGACATGAGACTGCTTAAGATCTGTATATCCAGACCAGAAAATAATTACATATAATTTTAAAAATTTTATATTCATTTCTTTAATTTTAGTTTAGATTTAAAATTTTGTGATTTTTATCATAAACTGTCATTTTTATTATGATGACATCACATTTATTAATCTAAGATGATTTTAGTTGGGGTTCGGTCAAGGTAGATCCAAAACGGGCCGATAATCCTTTAATAAAAAATACATTTTTCAAATTTGTGTTTTTTTTGGATCTACCTTGACCGAACCCCAACTAAAATCATCTTAGAATAATATATACGGTCAACAAACTCTCCTTTTGAACACATTTATTAATGTTTCATAGAACACAAATGATTCATGGTCACTTCTTTTGGAACCAGTCTCAGAACCTCCAAATGTCCGACGGTGTTCTCCTAGAAGATCTAGACCTATGCCAAGTATGAAAAACTGTTGTGTAACATCACCAAGCACACATCAAGTTATATCAGAATTCCAAAAAACTCAATCAATGTCATGTACTTCAGATATGTCTCAATATTCTCTTACAAATAAATATTCTGAATTCAAAAATTTAAATGTAAAGGTAAACATATATCATTATGTTGCTTATATATATAAATTAAGGTAGCTGTTAGCAAAAAGTAGCTGAAATAGGCTAGCTTATATAATGAAAAATAATGATTAAAAATGACTGCTGATAGTTAATGTATGAATTAACCATTTCATTGCTGAAGGTAATGTTTTAGATTAAAGAGGAGAAGATAATTCTACTTCTCTGGCCTACCTTTGAATCCAAATTTGATTTTCCTAAAATTATTTTGCTGTTTGTTTACTAATATGTTAATTTGTATTCTTTTGCATTACCGATCTTATGAATATTAAAAAAAAAAAAAATTGCTGTTATTTTTTCTTTTGTTAGTTGTTTATTTTTATTTAATTTAAAAATTTCAGTTTCTAACTATATCAATTTTTAGAATTTTTATTACATTAAATTTACTAATGATAATTAATTTTTTATAGTGCATTATCTCTATAATATGATATCATAAACATTTAAAATCATAATATCTTCCTTTAGAAAGTACAATAAATTATAATCAGTCAGTGGGTAAACAAAAGTATGTGCATTTTAAAAAAAATGCACGTTTGATTGTTTTTTTTCAATAACATTTCAAAAATGTTAACTGTTGCTATATTGATTGTTAATATTTTTAGTGAATGTTGGCTTCATATAAGGATGCCATATACTAATCCTAAGCAGATACTGCTGCTTTACCAGGTATGCAAGTTTAAAATGTCGTTTTAATTCCAATAGAATGCGCTCTTAGCCTATTGAAGGATTTGCTTATCTCTAAAATTTTGTTTGTTAGTCATTTGTTTACAAAAGTCAGTTGTTTTTAAGTCGTTTACGTGGACGTATCATACCTTTCTTTGGTGTTAAAAATGTCTAATTTTAAGCCAAATAAAGAGCATTTGCGGCATGTCATGATTTTCTTATTTAATCAAAAGAAAAAGGCATCTGAATGTCATCGAATTTTTGTTGAGACTTATGGCGATCTTGCTCCAACCGTCAAGACATGTGAACGTTGGTTTCAACGTTTCAAACGTGGTGATTTTGATGTTACTGATCAAAAACGAGAAAATCGACCAAATCGACTACGAGCTTCTCAAGCCCGGCGAAACAGTCAATACCGAGCGCTACCGACAACAAATGATCAATTTGAGTCACGCATTGATCGAAAAACGCCCAGAATGGGCTCACAGGCACGCCAAAGTCATTCTTCAGCATGATAACGCTCCTGCACATTCAGCCAGATTGACTAAGGAAACGATTTCTTCGCTTGGTTGGGAACTCCTACCCCACCCGCCGTATTCACCTGACCTGGCGCCTTCTGATTATCACCTCTTCTCATCGATGGGACACTCATTGGCGGAGCAACACTTCAACAATTTCGAAAACGTACGAAAATGGCTCGATGAATGGATTTCAAATAAAGATGAAGCATTCTTTTGGAATGGTATCCATATATTGCCCGAGAGATGGACAAAATGTGTAGAAAGCGAGGGCCAGTACTTTGAATAAAATATATTATACTTTTTTTTAAATTACTGTGTACATATTTTAAGAAATAAACGACATTTTAAACTTGCATACCTGGTAAAGTAAAAATTTGTCCTAAATTTTCATCCTCTGGGTTATTTTAGAGATAAGGCCTAATTAGAAATTCTACTTCTCATTTTTTTAGCCTTAAAAGTTTCTCAAAAAATATCCTAAACATCTGGAATATGATAGGTGATTTAAAAGAAAGTCTTACAGAAGCATAGTAAACTAAGCAAATTTCCCTTGTAAGATGTACATAAGTCTAATATACAATTACTAGAGTAATAAGGATATTGATGATTTTTCAATTTGGTGTATCTTTGATCTGCTCCTTCTTCTTCTACTGATTTCAGCCATTAATGAACTCATCCAACATTTATTTTGTAAAAAAAAAAAAAAAAAAAAAAAAAATCTTTGCATTAAGAAATACTAAATTTGGTTGACTAAAATTTATGGGCACATTAGGCATAAATCAGAAAGAATGACTTTAAAATTAAAATTGGATTATCTTTAATCTTATTCTTAACTATGTAAATTCAAAAATCATTGTTAGAATAATGAAATTAGCCTTTTTGTTTGTAATAATAGACAATTCAAATAGTACAATAATTTTTTTTAAAGAATTGAAGTAATGAAATTTCCCATAAATTTTGGTAATGATTGACAAAGCATATATTAAGAAAATTGCTGAAGATTTTTAATTACCTATTACGTGGACATATTCAGTTAATATGAAATAATTAATGAGGCAATTAGTAAATAAATATACTTTATAAAAGATAAACTTTAATGAAATGAATAACAAACATAAAAAGTGAATTTGAGGTAAAATGAAAAACAAATTAAACTTATGGGAATATGGCCAAGTATTTCAAGGTCAATCAGTCCTTCCCATCTTACTCCTTCCTTAAACCTTCTTCTTCCATCATGCCTAAAAGAGTTTTGGCTTTCCTATCATCGCACATAATTGGGTTAAAAATACTTTCTATTATCAAATTAATGTCCCTTTTATTATTTAAATATTTTTCATCATGTATAAAGTAAACAAAAAAAAATTCATTTTTTAGTATCATGCACTCCTTTATTGATTTAAACATTCTCCATCTCTATTGCATTGACTATTATAGCACTATGTATTCTTGCAGAGCTATGTTCATCCTACTGCTACTAATATTCTGAGAGTATATAAACATTTTTTTATTATATATAAAATATATACGTATACATTTTATTGACATTGGTGTATTCTTTTGGCTGGAGTGAAGAATTGCTTTACTTCAATGGGGAATATTTACTGACATTAAGTTTCCTATTTATATAAGCATTAATTGAAAAAACGGAAATATTTTTTTTTACAGACTACTGAGGAGATCATGCCATTAGTTCAAGTGCCAGTTGCTGTTCCAAGTCCATTAAATATTCAACAAAAAAGCCCCCGAAAAAATATTCTTGGCCCAAGAAGCAAAACCCAACCCCTAACAAAACCAGTCACACCACCTGTTCTGTCGAATAACATGGACTCCCCTACCATCAATAACAGTAATGACAGCTCTCCTTTACTTGATTCAAGACTTGAATTAAGCTCATCAGTAAAAGAAGTTAAAAAGGTAATTAAGGAATTTATAGTATTATTATTTCCTTTATATAATCTATTTCATTAGCTTTCTTCCTCAAAGATATGAAGCTATCTATTTAGTGTTTGAAATTAATATTAAATAAAATTTAAAATCTGAACTATTCACTCTTAAGAGGTCCAAAATTGTAGTATGTTCAAGGCATATGGCTTTAGTTTTGTTTGCATGAATTTCGGTTCTTAAAAAAAAATTAAAAAATTGTGCATTTATTCTTTTGACTTGGTATTATAAATTTTCATAATTTGTGTGGCAACCTGAGTAGCTTTATTTTTATGGAGGATATTTACTAAAATTTAATTTCTCTTCAATGAATTTCTATTAATACATTCTCTGATTTAAGCAATAATTAAAAAATAAAATTTTTTTGTTACAGACTTCTGAGGAGACCATGCCATTAGTTCAAGTGCCAGTTGCTGTCCCAAGTGCATTAAATTTTCAACAAAAAAGCCCCCGAAAAAATATTCTTGGTCCAAGAAGCAAAACCCAACCTCTATCAAAACCAGTCTCACCACCTGTTCTGTTGAATAACATGGACTCCACTACCATCAATAACAGTAATGACAGCTCTCCTTTACTTGATTCAAGACTTGAATTAAGCTCATCTGTAAAAGAAGTTAGAAAGGTAATTAAGGAATTTATAGAATTATTATTTCTTTTATATAATCTATTTCACTAGCTTTCTTCCTCAAAGATATCAAGCTTAGTATTTAGTATTAGTATTCTTAAAAGACAGGTCATTTTTTTATATAAAGAAAATATTTTTTCCACTCAGTTATGAAAATGGGAATTTAGGGACAAGACTTCTTTCTCGTCTTTATGATAGGTAGGTGTTGGGCAATTAATGTTATAATTTATTAATAGTTTTTTAATAGTCTGTTTTCTGCATGTTGAATTCTCCTACATAGCTTACTTCACTAATACTTTTGATATCATATTACATTATGGCAATTCTATATTATAGTATTGCAAAACTTATCCTGTAGCAAATTCTGGTATACTGCCAATGATATTGACACCATTGGGATTCATAATGCTAATGGAAATTCTGCATCTATGCTTGAGCCTGGACTTAAATTAAGCTCATCTATAGAAGTAATTAGAAAGTTAAAAACTATCTTTAAAAATATTTTAACCTTATTTGTTTAAGGTATAAAAGATATAATAAGTTTAGATTAAAAAGTTAGCATGTTCTCTGTCTTTAGTCAATATGGAAGAGGTTGACCAAAATTAGCGACTCACTCCTCTTTCATTTCTGTCTTTTCTCTCAGATTTTTTCTTTTACTGGAATAACCTCATTATTTGGAATTTACTAATTGTTTAACAAGCTATGGCATGTAATTTTATTATTATTTAGTTCATAAAGCGTATACAAAGTAAAGAAGTTTTACTATACATATATATATGAAATCATTGGCGGCTGCAATGTATATAATAAATAAGAACAGCTGGGAGAAAGAGTGTAATGAACACTTAAAAAGAAAAAATTACAATAAGTAAAATATTCGGGGAGATTTCCAAGTCAGTGTCAGAGGAGTAAAGATATATATATATATCATTATCAAATGAAGTTGTTGTTTTTCTGTTTAACAATCGCTTTTAAATTTGATAACAGAACCTGCATTATTAAACCAACACCCCCATCTCTTGTACCTGAATACAGAGGAATTAATATATTTATCTTCTCAACCATCAGGACTGACAGCTGACAAAGTAATTCTCTGTAGTATCTCATTAACATATTCATTGCCTACCAGCTGCACAATGTAATCATGAGTAACAAATGCTCATTTTTTTTAAAAATCTTCTTTTTATAGAAACAATTTTATTGAATCATAATTAACATTTTTTTACCAATAAAAGTAACATTAGCCTGATCTTTACATACAACCCTCGTGATGGGTTATGGGCCATGTGGCACCCATACAACTGTGCGTTGTAGACCTTGTGATGCTTCATGATTTCTCTTAAGAAATAAACTTATAGGGCGTAATTTAAAACAGAAATATTAAAACTGATATTTTCTTTTAATCTTTTAAGTAATAAAAATAATGAATTTTATAAATTTTTTTTGTGGTATTTAATCCCGCGAGCTACCTGCGGAA
>KZ810991.1:3593-16532 GCA_000696205.2 Oncopeltus fasciatus | reverse complement strand
ATTTATAATCATTTTTAAGCAAATAAACTATTGAAAAATTATTTTCAGCGTTTCCCTCCTAACTCTACAATATTGTGTATTTTTTTTTATTATTGAATCAAAGAGGCTTAGTGGTCCCGTCTTAGAGCTCCTGAACCAAAAGTCACTGGTTCAATACTCACAATGTACCGTTAGTTCTTTTCTTTCTTTCGGTGCTTCTTTTTGTCATGACCTTAAGAATTCCTATTATGCTCTTGGAAAAGCCCACTCCTTGTTGGGTACCGTTCCTTGTTGATTGGGTAAAAATCAAAGAGACAGAACAAACAGGAGTTCTCAGAAAGGGTGAGTAGAGGGAACGAAATCGGGCTAATACGTAAGNACGACAAAAGCAGTTAAAAGAGGAAGGAGGAAATTACAAGTTTCGAGGGACTTCCCTTCAGAGGCTGATGCCGGTTATGCAAAACAGATTGCAGGTCGTTCAGGAACTAGCACACAGCCATTTAGTTGGGGCTTTAGCAATGAGATAATGGCACTACGTGAGTGTCTATGACGTCACTACGCAAAGTGCTGACCCAGTAAGGAGCGATCCCCCTCGTGCACTATGCCCACTGTATAAAAGTCTGAAGTGTATTAACGCCAGCCATTCATCTGAGGAGAGAGGGGACAATAGCACTCCTTGAGAGTCTGTCATCTCTCGGCTGTGACGTCACAGTGCATAGTGCTCTCCCTCTGAAGGAACGGGAGCTTTAGTCGGTATAAGAAGAACCTTCAGTCTACCTCTGAATATAGGAAAGGTGCGAGAAAGATTCTAAAAGGTCATTTGTACTTCATTAGATGGGAATTTGCATTGGAAGCATAATACGGAGTAAGGAGTATTTTTTTCAGCTACCCGATACATCGAGAGCATATTATATATATTTATTATGTATGTTTGTGTGTATGTGAGATACAAAATATATATTTTAGTAACATAAAATGGTTATAATGTTCCATCTGGGGGAAAAAATACGGGATCGGAATATGTTATCCATATAGCCTTACCTTTACCTTCAGCTTCCAAAGAAAAAATACAATGGTTATGTTTAAATTTAATATAGGAAAATTTTTTCGCCTTTTGGCAGATTTCTTATAAGGAAATCATACTGTTCACATTGTATCATGGAAACACTATTCGATTCTTCACCGATTCTTTTGTGGAGAAGCTATCACATCCACACCCTTTATACTAGTAGTTGATTCATTGAGCTTGGAGTTTAAATTTTTTGTTTTATATATATTGCTGTTAGGTATAAAAATCTACCATTAACATTGTTATATTTTTGTAATTGAGCTTATAACATTTACAAGTCTCTATACTTTTCTAATAAAAAATAACACATTTTTTATTTAAAATTCGGTATTCAATTTTGTAGATAAACACTCAGGAGTTTTTACAAAATTTTGGTCGTTTGTACTCTTCAAAATTTTGGTCATTTGTACTTGAAATGAAATTTATTATATTTTTTAAATGTTATTTTACGATATTTAGATACTAAGATAAGCGGAATTTCATTGATGTTCTTATTTTTAATTAAATGTTAATTCCAGTCCAAGAACTTTTAATTAGAAGAGGGAGGGGGGTATATACCATATTTGTAAACGTTCTATTATAAACACCCATAGCATTGGACAAACTTTTATTTCTCGTCAGTACAGCGNCATGTATTTCAAGGGCAAAATGTAAAAATGGGTTCAGGGGGCCTTAAAATATGAAGTTTTGGTTTAAAAAAAAAAAAATTTGAATCTTCTTCGTGGCTACTATATTTGTTTATATTTGAGTAAAAAAATATAATGAAGATTGAATAGCATTTTGAATTTTATAGCAAAGAAGAGCATCAAAACCTCTTTTAAATGATTGTCAGCTCCTGATCTATTAATAAATCTAACCAAAAGAAGAACACAAACCGAAATCTACTGCGCATCAACAAGGAATTCGAGTCCCCCTCCTCTGGGAAAAATAAGAGCTTGCCTAGTGCTATGGGAGTTTAAAATGGAGTAGCTGTTGGTAGAAAGTTACTCTCTCCATGAATCTGAATTGTAGTATGGAAGGTAAAAAAAACAACTAGGGAGAACATTAACAGAAATGGGAATGTCTTTCTGAAGATTTACAGAAATATCAATTCAAACGATTGAATGTCCACTGCAAAGATTATTTCTTGTAAAATACTTCATAAGCGAATTCTCAATCTTGAGTATATTAATATTAACTCTCTGGGTATTACTAAGTTAGGTTTTGATAAAATTAAATCATTCTTAAAAAAACAGCACACCAGCCCAGCCTTTTTCACCGATTTTCGCCGCATTTTTATACTTCCATATTCCAAGAAAATAAAGCATATAAAATAAAATTTTCTGTACTCGTTAGTATGCCATATTTCTGAAGGATTACTTCTGGCGAATTTATTCAAATTTTTTGCAGTCAGGAGGAGTTCATCTCAATTGGCCTGCTTTGTTTCGATAATACATTTTCTAAAAATGTAAGAATTTCTACAAGCAATTTTTTTTTTTGATTTCCAAAGATAATGCTTTGTTATTAAGTATTTATTGGACTGTTATTTCTATCATGAGCACCAAAAACTTGCTTTTGGTACCTTTTAAGAACAATACTTTTCATACTGGTCATTCATACTTGCTTTAAAATTTTTCTTTGCAAATTAAGAAATAAATTCTTAATTAAGAAATAAAATGACAGTTTTTTTTTAAAACTTCTATTTAATAATCTAAAATGACTATCTAAATTATAATCAATATACTTATATAAATCCGTCGTCCTTGGCTGTCCACCTTGTCTTAATGACGAGCGCCGTCGGCAGTGGTCTGCCATCTTCGGGTTGCGGACTATTATAGGAGCTCATGGTTTCTTCTGCCTTATCATACGGTGATCATGTGTTATGGATCGTGTGATAGCATTTATGTACTTTTATATTAATTCGATTGGTAATGCATGTTTTATGAGTGTTCCCGTCTTAGGTCCTTTTGGGGGATTGTCTGTTGTTCGTTTTCCTTTCTTTCTTTTTTTATCCGCTTCAGTAAGAGTTGCNCATATATATATATATATATAAAGTCTATATAGAAAATGATGCACTCGCGGCTGCGATATATAGTAATCAAGAATAGGTCGGATAGAGAGTGCAGTGAACAAACAAAAAGAAAAATCACAGAGTAAAATTTTCGGGGATTTCTCGCCCTTCATCAGTAAGGAGTGAAGAGAGACTCACTGAATTTTTCCTTCCGTGTGTTCAAAGCACTCTCTATCTCACCTGTTCTTGATTACTATATATATTCTTTAATTTAATACATAATATATACCGCAGTATAAGGCATAATAAATTAATGATGTAAACATTGTATAAGCCAATTTAAAATATACTTTTGATATTTTGAAAAAAAATAAATATTTACTTATGTTTTACTCTTCGAAAATGTAAGGAATCTATAGAACCTCTTTTTGCATCAATATTTCCCCTGATTAACTCCAAATTTATCAAATATAATAGAAATAAAATGTATTTTTCCGGTCAAGAAAGGTCCATCTTTGTATTCTTACCTTCTATGTTCATTTTCCTCAACATCTTTTAATATCTAATTAGTTTTTTACTCTTATCAACGTCTATTTTTTTTTCCATCCCCCCTCAACTATCACTAAGAAATTGATCCTCAACAAGATAGATAAGTCTTCTGTAATCATATGAATCCAACTTATACTCTAATAATCCATTAAATAATTGATGAATATTAATAATTATGGGATCGACAAATAAATTCTCTGGTTACATCCTGAACAGGTTTAGATGTTGATGGACTATTTACTGGACATTTGTCAAAGATCGTCTTTCTGAAAGTCTCGGAAAGTAAGGTTGCTAGTCTAAGTCAGTTATAGTTCGTAATAACTCTGTTAGTTTAACTATTCATAATCTAGTCCAATATGTATCACTCCTTTGCTAAACATCCCAAGTAAGTGCGATGGACGATCTTCAAACTGCTTTTTGGTACGCTTGCTTTATTGATGTATAGGCTTGGAGATTGACCAAGGACTTTTGTCACTAACCTACAATGACTCCCTTTGTTGCTTCTTGTTGAAGTATTGTTTTAGGATTGTTCCTCGTTGCTTGTTGCAGGTACCTGGCCGTGGCAGTGGTACTCCTCAAGAGCGGCCTAGGTCTGACCCATCTTCCCAATGTCCCTCTGGCAGTCCTACCTTGCACTGCGGAGGCCGCCACCATCGCTGCACTGGCCCACTATCTCCTCGCCTTCCCTTGGCACTGGGGCTTCGTCTGGGGGTGAGTACTGAGTTTTGTTTTACTTATTATACTTTTCGATCAGGTTAAAAATAAGGAAAGAAAATGAATGCACCAATTTGTAACGAACTCTGAAGGAATGGTGCTATTGTGTTTGTCCTCATTACAATTTTTTTTGAGTATTCTTCGCTTCTATATACTCGACAGTAAAAATTAAAGTCAATAATATGGGTGTGTGTGTGTGTGTCAACGCTCTACTGGCCACAGTTTAAAAAAAAAATGAAATTAGCATATCGCTTTAAAATATTTAAATGACAGTCCATTATTAAGCGATATCGGGCGAATATATTCTATAAACCGCATATAGCTGATTAGGTGATTGCTCTTGAATATCTTGAATAATCCTATCTATAAAATGCGGGATCTTCATTAGACGATGTTCTGGACTTAATGGGGCGTGCGAGGGCGCAATAAGCCCAATGTAACAAGAAGCTCGATACCGAAGGACATGACACCACCAACTGCTGAGGACATGACAAACGACGCTAACGTGTGTCAAAAGCACGACTGAGAAGATCGCTGAGGTTCCCAAGAGACACGGAATCAATATTAACTATACGACAGGCAGGAAGACATTGCACGTCCTCCCTAATCCTAAGGATGACTTAGGACTACGGTAATATACAGTANGTTCATATTTATATTGATTTAACAAGTAACAAATGAGTAGTTTGGACTTAGTAAGAACAGTATAGAGTGAAAAAGTGGAAGAGATAAATGGCTTTATCTGATGTAACAGTAGGGTTTGAGAGCTTCTATCTCTCTGGTTTTTCCTTCAATATATTCTTTATCATGTTTTTGTGACTTTTTGAGAACATAAATGTGTGATAGAGGTTACATACATTATGTTTCTTTCTAAATACTTACCCCAAAAAAAATACTGAAAAAGTTTTTGTTTGTGATTTGTCTCACTCTAGGTCTTGGCAGACTAAATTATTAGCCTCTTTTATTGGTCAACATAAGATTCGATGAAGTTTAAAAAAATAAATTTTACTTTTAATTTCCTTAAAACAGAGGTATTATTTATATGAATTGTTTATTTTTTTCCAAATTTTTATCCCATCCCTCCTTTAATCTCCAAACAACTACTTAGGTTTACCCTATTACGGAGAGTTATTTATAGCTTTTTAAATTTTATTTATTTTTAAAAACCAATTTAATTTGAAATATTCTTAAATGTACTTTTGAATATATTTTCTACTAAAATCTACCTTTCTGAGTGACCACTGCTATAAGTACTTTCAAAGAAGAAAAAAATATCTTTTTAGTTAAATATCAAGAGGAAAAAAAAAGTCACTATAAAAGTTAAATTGAAAATTAGCTAAAAAAGAATAGCTTAGCAAATTATGATTAATTATAAAAATTAATAAAGTTTGGGTGAGGTATTATTTTCTCTTCTTATATTAACACCAGTTCAAAATTAAATACTTTCATTTTTAAATTAGTTTATCACTAAATACAAATTTTCTACTTTTTTCCTAATAATTTTCCTCTGGGAATAAGTAAATTTTGTTTTAAGGGTATTTAACAGTGATAAAGAATAGTCTTAAATGTGAATACTTATTTAATAAAATGACATTTGTAATTCAAATTTTTGGGGCACTAGGGTAGCTGATCAGGTCACTCAATGCTGGTGCTGTGGGTTGAAATCCTGGCCTGAGCTTTAATATACTTTAAAATAAATGAAAACTTGCTTAAAGCAGTGGATGTTTAGAATAGGGTAGCAACTACAGATATTTCCTATTTCCATGACCCTATTCAAAGTGGTCGAAAGGAGGTCAAAAGAAAAATAAATTATCATTAAGGTCTGGATCATATATTAAATGTTACATTGATTAATACTCTTCATTGGCTCTTTAGTACACTTATAATTGTTTTCAAAATTTTAAAGATAGATTGAATAGATTTTGGTTTATATTTTAAACAATTTAGTCAAACAATACTTCTAAGGTTAAATGTAAATAAACTTAATTTTAAACAGAATTCTACAGTCTATTATAAGGATGCTTAAACTCCTTCCAACATTTAATTTCTCAAAAAAAGTAGACAATTATTAGTGGTTTCAAAATGATAAGGAAATAAAACATACCACATAAATAATATAAGTTAAACTAGATATATAATTAATTAGTTAGTTTATTTCAGGAATATTTAATACATACAAATAAAGAGACAGAAAAAATATTTTGATACTAAGATGGTAAACTCATTTAATTGCTTCCAGAATTTTTTTAAACCAAATCAAACAGACATAATATATGAACACAATTCAATTATTTAGCGATATAAGCCAAAGCTTCAATGTTCAAAGCTTAATGAAAGTTCACTATTTACAAGATTTTAAACCACAGACCATCCATATCAAAAAGTTTTCCTTATATTTTTTAATAAGTTTGCTTGGTTTTATTTTAGAAATTTTATATTTTTAAAGTAAAAACTCTATAGTATCTAATATTTTGTTTTTAAAGGACAAATCAATTTCTTAAATTAGAAAATCTGTTTCTCTGCAAATACTAAAGCTTTTAATTAATTAATTTAGTCAAATTTGATATAAATCTGTTCAGTAGTTTTAATACATTCTCCCAAGAAAGAAAACAGGTATAAAAGAGCTTCCTTAGCTCTGTTCAAGAAATAAAAAATGAAGGGGCATTGATGGAAAGAAAAACAATATACATATATATTCAAAATCCATTTTGTGGGTATAATAAACACAAAGCCAATTTTACAAATAATTAACTTTATTAAGCCTACAATAAGAGGTTTTTCCTAGACTAATTTCATGACTGAAGTTCAATATAATGATTAGATATATCATTTAGCTATACTCCTGTCATTTCAAATGCTCGAAAGATGAAGTTTGTTTAATAACTCCAATATAACATTTTAAAATCTTTACATAATTCAAAAATACTTTATTAATAGTCTATGCTTGTTAAAAGTTAAACATTTTACTCTAACACATTTCTAAGCTATAAACTAAAAAAGTTAGTATCTACAAATTTTATACAGCCTTTTGTCAAACATTTTTAAATCTAAATTGTTACATGTTTATTCCAAAGAATAAGAGAAAAAATGACATGTGGTAGCCACTGCTTTAATAAAATTAATAAGAATTCACAAGCGCTTTTTTAATATTTACTGGAGAAATTTAACTATTTGATTAAGGAATGTAATCTCAGGAAAAGGGGAGTTCATAATTCCACAAATTTTATCAGTGGTAAAATTAAATTTATTAGAATTGATCAATGCTCGCAATATTTTACAGAAAATTCATTTAATAGCTGTTTTAATCATGAAAAAAAATTTATTAAATAGCTCTTGAAGATTTAACATTTTAAATGAAATAAGAGTGTTTGATAAAGGGTAGGCTTTGGGGTAGTTTGTTCATGTTTGAACAATACTGAACTTTTCAGCTTCTTCTTACAATTCTCATTTAGAATGCTGAATTTTTATACAGTTAGATCAAAGAGAATGTCTTCCACATGTCAAAGGCTATATGAGTGTGTTATTTATTATAGAAACTAAAATCAGAATCACAGATGATATATAAATGTACAATCAAGAAAACTCAAGGGAAAACATTTATAGGGCAATATCACAGCAATTTATACAAATTATTTAATTATTCTCTCCATTCTCTTATGAATTCAAATAACAGGAAGATATGAGAGCACTGGACTTCATTGCTAACATTTTTTGGACCATGGATGAAATTGTTTGTTAATTGTTGGACATGAAGAACAGCAGAAATTACAATTAAGAATTAATAACTATTGTATAAAAGCAGTTCTTTCTTTTATAAAAGCTATTAGCACATGAATAATGCAGAGTTGGAAAAAACAAGGATAATAAATAAAAGACATAACCAAAGTTAAAATTATGTAAACACAATAATAAAGATCACTAAAAATAAATATGATGGTAATAACAGACATTTTCTAATCTAAAAAAAGTGAGTAATTCTAAAAAGCCGGTGATGAAAAGCATTGAAAATATAACAGATGCTTTCTCGACTTGGTGCTAAGAAGAAATTTTATTTTAAAGTCAATTAAAAAACAATTTTTTTTTCTAAAACAGCTCTTGTCTTCAATTAGCTTATAATTCTATTGCTTTATTTGGCTAAGCGAATGCATCCAATAATAATAAATATTATTATTGTTTGCACAGACAAAGATAAATCAAAACTC
Organism: Oncopeltus fasciatus; assembly: GCA_000696205.2. Classification (NCBI taxonomy): domain Eukaryota; kingdom Metazoa; phylum Arthropoda; class Insecta; order Hemiptera; family Lygaeidae; genus Oncopeltus; species Oncopeltus fasciatus. Next base: position 8,029 of record KZ810991.1, on the reverse strand, counting down.
AAATCTTATACAAAAAAAAAAAATGCAGGGTCAATAATATTTTTTCATATTTCATTATTAATCATAATTAAATATCAGGTTTTTTTGCTCTAAGGGTTTCTGTCATGATTCCATTGAACTGACTTCACATTGGTTATATGAATTTAAAAAGAAGTTTCTGCATAAGTTCTAAGCAGAAAAAGTGTGCCAATCGTTCCATGCAAGAGCATTACCAGGAATTTAATGGAGATTCCTGCTATAACTAACTCTAGATTGACACAAATTTTTAAAAAACCTAGATTTATAAAAGATTCTTGCTTACAATCAAGGTGTTTGCCTAAAATTGTAGTGCAACTCATGTTATGGGTGATTAGTAGATAATTCAGTCTTGAACAAGACCATAAATACTAGATAAGGTTCTACTCTAGATAAGGTAGACCATAAATACGAGATAATTTTGTGTGTAACAAAATTCATCTGAGTTAAACTCTGAGTAATTTCATTAGATATTTCTTATTCATAAATATGGCACTTAATATCACAACTTGTTAAAAGTTGTGATATAAATTTGGTTCTCAAATATTTAAAGTTTTTTGTGAATGTTTTAAAAGTTATCTACCCTGGGTGTAAAAAAGACATTTTAAAATTATTTTCCAGTAAAATATAAGCAAATATATAAATTCCATATTCATTATTCATCATTATTAGAACAAAAAAAAAAAAAATTCTTCTTCCATTAATATGTAACTTAGAAATTAATGTTCAGTACTTATTAAATATTGGACTATATTTGAGCTGTATTAAGTTTGTTTATAAGTAACAACAGTGGGAGAGACCCCTACCTAGCTGTCACTTCCTCTCCTCATGGGTTCCACTTCTACGCTAGTAGGTGTAATTTGGTAAAAGAAAAGGGCTAAACTTCCACTTCTTGCCAGGTGAGGGTAATTTTAGTTATCGATCCAGAAGTCATTTTGCACTGCCCTGCAAGGCAGCTTGGGAGGGAAAAATAATTGCAAATGATTTATTTAAATTTATCTCATAGTTGTTGACAGAATTATATTGCTTCAGTTGAAGGAATTATCAAGTAGCGATGAATGAACTTCAGTACACTAACACAATTTTTTTTTTTATANACGAGCGCCGTCGGCAGTGGTCTGCCATCTTCGGGTTGCGGACTATTATAGGAGCTCATGGTTTCTTCTGCCTTATCATACGGTGATCATGTGTTATGGATCGTGTGATAGCATTTATGTACTTTTATATTAATTCGATTGGTAATGCATGTTTTATGAGGGTTCCCGTCTTAGGTCCTTTTGGGGGATTGTCTGTTGTTCGTTTTCCTTTCTTTCTTTTTTTATCCGCTTCAGTAAGAGTAGCGGTCACAAGGTGGTTTCTAAGTGTATCTCAATTTTTTCATTAATTATGGTATTAAATAATAATCAAATACTACCAATTGATTATTATTTCATTCATTTTATTTCTAAAATTTGCTTTAATGGAAATAAAGATANGTTACATCCTGAACAGGTTTAGATGTTGATGGACTATTTACTGGACATTTGTCAAAGATCATCTTTCTGAAAGTCTCGGAAAGTAAGGTTGCTAGTCTAAGTCAGTTATAGTTCGTAATAACTCTGTTAGTTTAACTATTCATAATCTAGTCCAATATGTATCACTCCTTTGCTAAACATCCCAAGTAAGTGCGATGGACGATCTTCAAACTGCTTTTTGGTACGCTTGCTTTATTGATGTATAGGCTTGGAGATTGACCAAGGACTTTTGTCACTAACCTACAATGACTCCCTTTGTTGCTTCTTGTTGAAGTATTGTTTTAGGATTGTTCCTCGTTGCTTGTTGCAGGTACCTGGCCGTGGCAGTGGTACTCCTCAAGAGCGGCCTAGGTCTGACCCATCTTCCCAATGTCCCTCTGGCAGTCCTACCTTGCACTGCGGAGGCCGCCACCATCGCTGCACTGGCCCACTATCTCCTCGCCTTCCCTTGGCACTGGGGCTTCGTCTGGGGGTGAGTACTGAGTTTTGTTTTACTTATTATACTTTTCGATCAGGTTAAAAATAAGGAAAGAAAATGAATGCACCAATTTGTAACGAACTCTGAAGGAATGGTGCTATTGTGTTTGTCCTCATTACAATTTTTTTTTAGTATTCTTCGCTTCTATATACTCGACAGTAAAAATGAAAGTCAATAATATGGGTGTGTGTGTGTGTGTCAACGCTCTACTGGCCACAGTTTAAAAAAAAAATGAAATTAGCATATCGCTTTAAAATATTTAAATGACAGTCCATTATTAAGCGATATCGGGCGAATATATTCTATAAACCGCATATAGCTGATTAGGTGATTGCTCTTGAATATCTTGAATAATCCTATCTATAAAATGGGGGATCTTCATTAGACGATGTTCTGGACTTAATGGGGCGTGCGAGGGCGCAATAAGCCCAATGTAACAAGAAGCTCGATACCGAAGGACATGACACCACCAACGGCTGAGGACCTGACGTGTGTCAAAAGCACGACTGAGAAGATCGCTGAGGTTCCCAAGAGACACGGAATCAATATTAACTATACGACAGGCAGGAAGACATTGCACGTCCTCCCTAATCCTAAGGATGACTTAGGACTACGGTAATATACAGTATCCCTTGCGCATGTGGTACTGAATACATAGGACAAACGGGAAGACAGATATCCACAAGATTCAAGGAACACACTACTAGCCTTAAAGTGAAAACTGAGAAATCTGCAACACTAACCACAACATTCCCTTCGAAGACACCAAGGCACTAGCCAAGATAAACAACTACCGAGAGAGGACACCCTGACAGCATCAAAATAGAGGACGGATACAAACTGACACCCAGCATTGACCAACCAAAAGATACGGGCTTCACAGACCAATGACGATCCTCCAATATCTCCTGGTGTGGACTCCGGACCCTGGAGAGGAAGGCTTCGGTCACACCACCGGAACCAACTCGTATAAATACCTTTTGTCCTTCTCTTCCTTCCTCACTTCTATTGTCCGTCCTGAAGAAGCTCAGAGCTTGGTGAGCGAAAGCTTAGTTGCTAAAAATAAAATGACACGGTCCAAAGCGGAAGAAGAAAATGTGAATATTGACTCACACCGTGGAAGTCTTTCAGGAAAATTATGCTACCTTTTTAATTGAATTAATTAATCTCAATTTAAATTTTGTTATTAATTTAAATGTATGAAATTAGTTATTTTATTAAAAATTATACACCTTAATATTTGCGTAATACGCAATTTTTTAATTATATGTCCATGTATTAAAACAATTTTTTTCTAGAAAACAAAATTGAAGAACATTTAATATTGTAACTTCAGGGGTTGAGTGCCTNTACGCAATTTTTTAATTATATGTCCATGTATTAAAACAATTTTTTTCTAGAAAACAAAATTGAAGAACATTTAATATTGTAACTTCAGGGGTTGAGTGCCTCTTCTTCCCAAACAGAAAAATCCTATCTGAGCGTGATACATTCATTTACCTCTTCGGCTTTGTGACAAAATTTTCCATAAAACTCTTAAAATGCATTCTCTCACAAATACGTACGTGTGTGTGTGTGTGTCAGTCTATATTTTATAAAACAGGGGAAATCTTGCGCAGCTCCTGAGTGACAGATATTTAGATGTTAATATGAAGTAATAAGGAACTCTTTATAAAAGAAAAAAAATCTGTCGCTGCAGAAGAAAGGCAAAAGTGAGGCATTCCGAGTCAGAGGGCTGAGAAACTTGAAGATCTGAGGAAATACAAAACGGGAATGTGGTGGGGTGGGGTGGGTGGAATGAGAAGAGCGGAAGAGAGGGAGCGGTCAGGCGACGAGGGACAGGCGAACAGCAACGAGTAAGAGCTCGTCCTGTTATTCGGCAGATTCATCTGTTCATTCATGAAAACTGGAGTATCCGCCATTCCACTTTAACATGTGTTCTCATTGACTAGAAGTTAAATAAGAACTGTCACATTGCCGAGAAAAAAGTCTGTTTATTTTTGAAGTACTCATTCACTCTTCTTGAATTTATTAAATGCATTAGGTTAATTTTATTATAACTGTTTATATATATATATACATACACATTTGTCTATTTATATTACACTTATTAAAAATTAAAATACTTAGAAAAAATAATTTCCAAATAGAATTACTCTGTCTGACAAACGTTGGCAGAACCAGAGATTAGGATGGGGTTCAGTCTGTAACTAATACACACAGAACCTAACTAACTAAGAGTTATTGAAATTTTTTCGATATTTCATCGGATACTACGCAGTAAACACCAATAATAATAGTTGTTGAAATAAATGTCTGCCGTCACTCTATTGACAAAATTTTTAATTCCACCTTAACGAAATCAAACGTCATGCCGCGATTTGGAAAAGTAAGTTCTATAATGAGAAAAATAGGAGTGGGAGTTCAAC
>KZ810986.1:21298-43136 GCA_000696205.2 Oncopeltus fasciatus | reverse complement strand
AAATGCCATCTAACAATAGCATTGTCTGAAACAATAGAAACGCAGATGGTCTTTACGCAATTTATTAGGCTATTATGGTGTGTATAGGACTTTCATTTTCTCTAAATCCTTTCTCCAACTCCACAGAATGCTTTCATTAGGTTTTAAAGAAAATTTGTCTTCTTTTTAGCAGAATAATTAAGTGTGTTTGTGTCTGGGTGGGGAGTCGGATCTAGGACAGATATCGGTAAATATCGGACGAGATATCCCATGGGAGGGAGGGGCAAATTTGGCTTGAAGTCAGCTAAAGAGTGAGGATGATGTCTGTGCTGTCGATAAAAGTCGGAATCTGCGCTAGATTTAGGGCATATTGGCGGTTGATCTTTAATGATTAGATGCACGTGGGTAAGATTGGTGTGACCTATTCTAAGTCTGGTTAGTACGACTTCTTCTCTTCTGTTCTCCCGGTTCGATGTGGACCACTCCTTAGTGGTGTNTATATATATATATATATATATATATATATATATATATATATATATATATATATATATATATATATATATATATATATATATATATATATATATATATATATATATATATATATATATATATATATATATATATATATATATATATATATATATATATATATATATATATATATATATATATATATATATATATATATATATATATATATATATATATATATATATATATATATATATATATATATATATATATATATATATATATATATATATATATATATATATATATATATATATATATATATATATATATATATATATATATATATATATATATATATATATATATATATATATATATATATATATATATATATATATATATATATATATATATATATATATATATATATATATATATATATATATATATATATATATATATATATATATATATATATATATATATATATATATATATATATATATATATATATATATATATATATATATATATATATATATATATATATATATATATATATATATATATATATATATATATATATATATATATATATATATATATATATATATATATATATATATATATATATATATATATATATATATATATATATATATATATATATATATATATATATATATATATATATATATATATATATATATATATATATATATATATATATATATATATATATATATATATATATATATATATATATATATATATATATATATATATATATATATATATATATATATATATATATATATATATATATATATATATATATATATATATATATATATATATATATATATATATATATATATATATATATATATATATATATATATATATATATATATATATATATATATATATATATATATATATATATATATATATATATATATATATATATATATATATATATATATATATATATATATATATATATATATATATATATATATATATATATATATATATATATATATATATATATATATATATATATATATATATATATATATATATATATATATATATATATATATATATATATATATATATATATATATATATATATATATATATATATATATATATATATATATATATATATATATATATATATATATATATATATATATATATATATATATATATATATATATATATATATATATATATATATATATATATATATATATATATATATATATATATATATATATATATATATATATATATATATATATATATATATATATATATATATATATATATATATATAAAGAAAGAAAATAATAGGAACTCTATATTCCACATAAGGTTGAAGGGTGCAACGGGAGAACCTCTTCAAACCGGCCAGATGAAAGTGCCCAGAATCAGTTGCAGCAAGTGCCACTGTACCCCGAACGCACCCTCTCAAGGGGTGAAAGTAGGGCCTCCCGCAATGGCTACAATGAAAGTCCTTCTCTGTCAGGAATATCACTTCCCTCTGTGTCTTCAAACGTTTCAGAACCCACCCTATTCTAATCTCTCGTAATATATTACCTTGCTAAATCCTGTATTCTACGTCGTTCTCACGTGTTTACTTCATTTATTTTCCTAATGCTTAAAGGTTCCTCTCACTGGAACTGGAGTATAAGCAGATTATCCTTATTTTATTAAAATTGACAAGAATGAGAATAAATAACATGATAAAAATGTCAACCGAAAACAGAAAGTTCACTAAACCTGACTCGCGGCTTTATCCCACTTATTTACTATACATATATATATATAGTAAATAATTGGGATAAAGAGTGTGGTGAACACACAAAAAGAAAAAAATTACAAAGAATAAAATATTTGGGGAGATTTTACTCTTTGTAATTTTTTTTGTTTTGTTTTCACCGGCCACAGTATCTACCCTATGCTGCCTTGGTCGACGGACTCTTCTCTTTTCGTGGTTAGTCATTGTGAGCAGACCCTGTGCGTCGTCTCCCTCGTCCTAGCGTGCTGCATGTCCAGGCCGTCTGAGTCTGGCGGCTTGATTATGGCGACGATATCGCAGACTTCCTGGTTGGTCCTACGTCGCCATCCTTCATGGGTGAGAACTGCTTCAAATGTCCTTCTAAGGGTTCTCCCCTCGAAGACAAGAAGTTCAAAGGTATTAGTATAAGAAGAAATCATAAACATTTTATTTTTGTTAATTCATTATTTACTACGCATTTTGCGATTATTGCAATTTGTTCTATGGTGATCATATGTAGAGGGATAAAATAAATACCGACCTATAATTATAAAAGGAAAATTGAAATAATTTTTATTGCAAGTGAACGTAATAAAAAATTTAACTGTTCCAGCCAGGACTCGAACCTGGACCTACTGCTATCCGGGAGGGTGCATTTACCAATTTTGCTACCAGGGCACGTCTGATAAGTTATTAAATTTTCCGCACAAATGTCGAGAGTCTAACCTCCGAGGCCGACGAATATATCGTCTTATGCTCGGAGGAGCTGACATTGTCAAGCTGTTTAAATGACTCTCGTTATTTGCTTTTACATTTTATAAATATTATTTTTTTGTGGTATTTAATCCCAAGTAAATTTTAATAATTTTTAGTGCAAGGGAACAGAATAAAAAATCTAACTGTCCCAGCCAGGACTCGAACCTGGATCTCCTCCAGATCAGTTAGATTTTTTATTCTGTTCCCTTGCACTAAAAATTGTTAAAATTTACTTGGGAAAGTATTGGCATAGATGGAATTACTATCGTAGCATATTGTGAAGAGGAATTCCCATAGCAACCTAAACATTAATTTAAACAAATGTACATGCCACAACATGTTGAAGTTCAAAGTAGTATTAGAGTGAAAAAGATAAATAATATCACAAATCATCACCAATAGACTACAATAATTGGATTTTGGACATCAAGATGCTGGTGCAATATTACAACTAANTTAATTAATGAACCAAAAACTAAAAATATATTATATCAAAAATCAAATGAAATATTTTTTTTTTCTGTAGTCTTTATTCGTAAAATGATCGAAAATAGACCAAGGGCTTTTTTTATACTGTGAAGTGAACTAGGGCAAAACTACAATATGAATCAAGGCTTTATCACAATTTGAAATTTAAGTCATTACACAATTTTCTTTAATTTTTAAAGCTGAGCACCTTCAAGATAAAGGACATCATCAGAGCCCAGGAATCTATTTTTTAACATAAAAGTCAAAATATACTTGATAATATAGAGTTTTGTTTTGTTTTATGGGCCAAATCATTGAAATTAGTGATACGTCAAGTTATTAAATTTATCAATTATTATAAATCAATGCCAATTATCACCGTTGTCTTAGAAGCAATCAGACACATATCTTGACCTTACATTAATTTAAATGTTTTGAGCTAAAATAAAAAAAAAAAAACTTGGATATATCATTAATATAGTAATTTTAATATTATTTAATGAATTCCAGGGCTCCGAAGATGAGGTTCTGGAACTTTCATTTGCAGAAAAATTTTGCCTAATATTTTAATTATAAAAAATTTCAGAGAATTTGAGAAAGAAACTCTTCATCACTTTTAAGTCTTGCAAAAATTTAAATGTTAAAAGCTCCTTCAGATAAATTGAAGCAAGATGTACATTCCTTCATCGTGGCAATTTTACGCCATTTGTAGGAGACATATATATATATATAGAACAATCCTTTCGTTGACCCTTACATATTTACAAGGAGAATTCCTACCATTTTATTACGTATTATTTAATAATATTTATCCCCCTCCCCCTCACTCTGTTTCTCTCTCACTGTCGCAAGCAATCTCCAGCAATAAAACCTTATAATAAATTACAGATTAAATTTATGATATCTCTTCTCGGCAATAATATCCATACAAAAATGTTTTACAAAGACTTTTGTTTGCAATTAATCATAAGATCATTATTTTCTTTTTGTATAAATAGATATATGTCAAAATAAAGGACATATATCGTCTTGTACTCGGAGGAGCTGACATTGTCGAGCTTTTAGTTTAAATGACTCTCGTTATTTACTTTTAAATTTTTAATTTTATAAATAAAATTTTTTTGTGATATATAATCCCACGTAAATTTTAACAATTTTTAGTGCAAGGGAACAGAATAAAAAATCTAACTGTTCCAGCCAGGACGCGAATCTGGATCTCCTGCTATCCGGGCCGGTGTCCGAACATAAGACGATATATTCGTCTGCTTCGGAGGTTAGACTCTCGACACTAGTGCGGGGAATTTAAAAACTTATCAGACTTGTCTCGGTAGCGTAAATGAAAAACGCACCGGCCCGGATAGCAGGAGATCCAGGTTCGAGTACTGGCTGGGATAAATCGATTTTTTATTCTGTTTACTTGCACTAAAAATTGGTATTAGACATATTGGTTTTTCACAGAATTCCACCATCGTCCCGAATAATGTCGGCTAACAAAGAGCTCATTTTATACTTATAATAAAAATAACAAAAAAAAAAAAAAAGTTTACTTAATGTGGGACGCATCATATATATGCATGAATAAGATTTTCTTCAACATATGGACAGGACATTTCAGGAAAAATTTCAATGTGGGTGGTAGTATGTGATTCCATAGAAAGAAATGCTTACATGTAAGCAGAAGCTACGCAAGCAAAACTGATTCCATCCGTTTTTTATTATATAAATATGAATAACTAATTTGGTATTCAATGAGAAAAGCTTAACTAAGACATCTCTCAGAGAAGTGACAAAAGAAAAATAGGTACTGGCCAATTCCAATTAGTCTAAATATGTTCTTTTGTATATTTATTAGATTATTTCAATGATAAGCAAGGAATAGCAAGATTAAATGTTGATCACAATGAAATATTTTCATTATTAAAAATGTTATGACGTAAAAAAATGCTCCTGTTATAATTTGGTGTGCTGGTGGCTTTATTTCCAATAACATACTTGTTTCAGTGGTTTTCATTGAAAGTAAAATAAATAGTTCATTCTTTGACATCGAGAATTTTTTTCCATTATTTAGGGCCCTCAAAAGAATGAGATTAGTAGTTGAATTGAAATAACCAGATACTTAGATACATAGATATATCTAAATGTGTATATAAAATTGGATGTGTGTATGTATGTAACGTATGGACTTAAAAACGGCTAGGCCGATTTTGATGAAATTTTAAGGGGATGCTCAGAATATTCAGGCGGGAGACACTGTGAAGTCTGATTTTTGATTTTCGGTCTGCGGGAGGAGGGGCGTGGCAAAATCAAATTTTCATTTCCAATTTGCCTTAAATACATGTATTTCTTTTTTTATTGAGCCCATACCTAAACCATATGTAAATTATTCTGTGAAAAAACTTTATGATAGGTATTTCATGAATTTTTATTTAAAGGCCGTAAATTTCGTTTAAAGCTCTATTTAAATCGTGTGATAATACAACACTAATGTTTGCTTAGAGCCAGCAAAAAAAAAAAAATTTTTTTGGCAAAACGAAGTTTGCCGGGTCCACTAGTAATATATAAATATAGATTTATAACTTTTGACATTTAATATTTATAATATTTACTTAATTTACGTTTTTCAATTTATAACATAATGATTATATACATTCATTTTTCACAGGTACTTAAGTCTTTTATAAATATGGAGTGGCTTTCTACCAGTAGACTCTCAAATTATAAATATGATCTAAGAGAAATGATTTTTCTTAAAAACTTTCAATCAGTAACTTCCATCTATTCTCGAGATAAGTATAAATCTCAACCTATATCTTAGAAATATATTGAAATAATTTTATGAAACATTCTATAATGATTGCTAATAAAGTTTGTGTACGTATCTATGNTGGAGTAATATTTTTATTTATGCCAACGTTTCGGCTTAGCTAGTAAGCCATCATCAGGGCAATGGCGTTGAGTGGAGAAATCTCCCCAGGGTGGTTGTTCACATTGTAAACTGCAGAAAACAACTGTCAGTTGAAACGTTGGCATAAATAAAATGTGTGTGTGCTAACTAATTAGATTATTCTGTTATCTCTTGACTGTAAAAAAGCTTAATTATAAGTCGAAAAGTTGCCAATAGAAAAAAATATTCCAAATCTAAAAAGAAACAAAAATTTATTTTTCTAATTCCTAGAAACTGAGCCCACCTTAATCCCTAATCCTACAAATTTGTATTTTAGAAAACATATTGTAGACATTTGAAGAAGCTTTAGCAAGAAATTACAGAATTTTTAATTTATTTCACTAGATATGTATTTATTACCTTCAAAAAAATGTTTCTGAAATTAATAAATATAAATTAATATATTTGGTCTACAAAAAAAACTATTTTATATTCTTAAACAGTTTATTAAAAGAGATAAATATGAATAACTGTTCATAAATTAAACAATTTTGAAAATGTTAAAGGACTACTTCAAAAATAATACATGGTATTATTTTTTTAAAAAAAGAATGCTTGTTTTCTTATTAAACATATTATACAAATATTATATGGTTCCACCATGTCATTTGTGCAAGCACGTATTTGGGGCTGAAGGATCTCATTTTTTTTTTCATTAAAATGTATATATTTTAAAAATAAGGCTGATATATTGGGATCACTCAATTACAATAGTGGTGATTTTATTTTCATGGGTAGAATGCATTTAATTTATTAATATATTGGTCCAAAGTAGCTGTATCGTTGGGAAATCGGTAGTTTGGCACCCCCTGTACGGGGACAGAAATGATTTGGTTAGTCTACTTGCCATCTGCAGAGTCGAAGGTATCCACATAGATGACGCGCGCAGTTGGGGACACGGACCGAGTCGAGATCACTTGCGGGAAGTACGGTGAGCTACTGAAGGGCTCGAAGCTGCTTCCCGAGCTGCCGCTCCCCCCACTCCCGCCTCGCGTCACAGCTGATCCCGGAGGGCGTCCTCAACAGCTGTTCGCATCACACATAGCAGTACTGCAGGCTGTGTGTCCGTACGGAAGAGAGAACGTAGCAAACATGACATCTATGGTATAGGTATAGTATGGGAAGAACTGTTTATGATATTTGTGGAAATACCTGTCAATGAAGACTCGAAACAAGGACGTTTCCTGACGAAATTCTGTCACTGGAGGTTTCATTTTATTTTTTTTTAATTTCTTCTTATATGCATCTTTACCGCCCTTGCATGGTTGGCAGGAAGGACCTATCTGGACTTAACGACCCTATCTACGTAACGAGGAAATGGTTCTACGTAACCCAAATGGTTCTTTTTGCTTAACCCCAAATCTCAAATACTGTCTGAAAAAAAATTATTACAAAATTTCTAAGATTTTATAACCCAGGATCTCGACCTATTACTTGAAATCACTAAATACTGATTTCGTAGTATAAAATCCCTTTGTCTTATTCCTCTATGGTTATTCTCACACTGTATGTACTCTTTTAGGAGGAGAGGCCCAGGAATACAGTGGAACTCTCGTCAAAATTGGGTAACTACCTGTGGATAAAATTTCTAGTATGGTCTTTAAGGGTTGAAAACTATCTGAGAAAAATATATATGATATACATTTAATTTTATTGGTATTTTTGCAACAAAAAAAAAAGATCTAATCTAATATAATTGATAATCTATCTATTTTTAAATATTTAAATTTAAATTAAACAGATGGTTTGTCAATTGTTGCTAAACTGTTAAGTTCTGTTTATTTTACTAATTAATAACATAAAGAATTAAACCATAAAAAATGAATGACAATTTCAAAGCACTTAAGAACTAGAATTATTATTTCTCGAATTTATTTTTGCTGTTTTTTTCGATAAATTAGTATAGTAAATAAAATAAAAATTATTTACAAATTCTCTTGAAGATGATTTTCCTCGAAGGACTTCAAGAGCTGTTTCTCATGGGTCAAATTTCTTATAAGTAGAGAGTTGCTTGAAAAAAAAAAAAGTATAGGACAAAAAATGACCTGTAAATGTACAAATATTATCTGTAACAGTAACATAAAAAGAGCAAAGGTAAACATGAAATGTTTGCTTACCTTAAAATATCCAGATTCTGCACTTAATAGACAAGACAAAAATATATTTTCGACAGCTCTTATGTCATAAATAACCAAAATAATTAAATAAAAATATCCTGCATAAACATTGAGATTTTTTAAAAGTTATGTAATTTTTTTCAAAATAGTTAAACTAATTTGAACTATAAAATTATTTTAAAAATGGATCTTTAAAAATTTGTATAATATAAAGCTTTTAAAAAACCGTTCAATAATGAGCATATTTTGAAGTAAACTAGAAAGTTCGAGACACTCCCCTACCTGTGCTCTCCCAGTTGACCTGAAGTCAGCCTCAATGACATTGATTTTTCCTTGTTTGTTCTTTTTCAAATTTTCAATCAAGATAAATGATTTATCTTTCATTCCATCTTCGATCGAACATTGGCAATGGACTTTCTCTTTATGAAGTGGCCATACATAAAGGGGTTGTTTTTTTTTTTCATTTATAGTGTTAGCTTCCCTTTTAACCACTTAGGGTCATGGAGGGAGGGGCTATCTACAGGTCACCACCCCATTCTATGTGCTTGTCGTGAATCAACCTATGGCTCCACCCTATGGCTGACGACAAGCTTCTATTTATAAATAAAAGATTGACCTGGGGCGGGATTTGAACCCGCAGCGTCAGGATTGCGAGACTCGTTCGGATCCCCTGAGTTACCCTGGTGCCCCTAACGAAATTTTTATTGTTTGTTTCCTTTTCAGTTTTCCTACATAATTGTAAATTTAATTATGATATCTCTGCTTTGGGTTGCACCATGAGAAATTATACTTTATTTAAAAATAAGTATAAAAAAATATAATGTGAGAATGGTCGGGGTTTCGGCCAGGAAGAAAAAAATATACACCAAAATTTGGAGTTATATTTTTATTTTTATTTATGCCAACGTTTCGGCTTAGCTACTAAGTCATCANTTAAGCCTGGCATAAATAAAAATAAAAATATTACTCCAAATTTTGGTGTATATTTTTTTCTTCCTGGCCGAAACCCCGACCATTCTCACATGATATTCGAGACGGCCAACTAACCATCAACCATGTCTACTCAACATAATCAACGGGGTGCTCTGGCCGAAACCCCGACCATTCTCACATGATATTCGAGACGGCCAACTAACCATCAACCATGTCTACTCAACATAATCAACGGGGTGCTTCAAACACCAATACACACTCTTCACTACATCGCAGATCCTTCACTCGCTCCCAGATTCACAGGACCCTGCTCACCTCCTCTATCAGAAGCCCACATGTTACACCTCAAGAAAGATCGTCCAGTACAACAAACACCTGCCAGTCCACATCTCCACTCATCTCTCACACTCACCATGGCGTAATTTCACAAGACTCACCACACCCAACAGGTACTCAGCCATCCTTATCTACATTAAAGTACATGTATCGATCCTGTTGAGTTGTTTTCTGCAGTTTACAATGTGAACAACCACCCTGGGGAGATTTCTCCACTCAACGCCATTGCCCTGATGATGGCTTACTAGCTAACACCCTGGGGAGATTTCTCCACTCAACGCCATTGCCCTGATGATGGCTTACTAGCTAAGCCGAAACGTTGGCATAAATAAAAATATTACTCCAAATTTTGGTGTATATTTTCTTCTTCCTGGCCGAAACCCCGACCATTCTCACATGATATTCGAGACGGCCAACTAACCATCAACCATAAAAAAATATATAATAGTAAAAGAAAATTTGCTTTTTAATTTGTAGTAAAAATTAAAATTAAATACAAGTTAAAGAAATCAAATAATTAGAATGCAACTGAATATCTAACAAAATAATATTAACTTATAGTGTGAATATGAATAATTTCAATCGATTACTATAAGTTTTTTTTTTTTTTTTAAGTTGTGTAAAATCTTTCCTACAAGCATATGAAATGAGGACTAAAAGATATTATGTATCAATGTCATTTAAAATAAGATCCTGTACCGTTTCAGTTGTATACATTTATAAATTAATTGAAGACTTTTGCACAAGAACGAAAATGAAGCAGTAATATTTCTCCACACAAATACATGATAACATTTTCTGATTATATAGATAATAATTTGAAATTGTTTTACATAAATTGAATTGGCATGTCTCAGGTTAATATGTTTACAAGATATCATTGTAGCTAAGATTCCCCATTACCACTGGACCTTTTTTTTGAAACAGCCGATTTTCGGAAGACAATTCAGTATTATATTAAACTTGTAAAAATACAATTTGTAAGATTTTTCTCATTGGTTTGGAAAAAACAAGCATAAATATTTAATTTGGTACATTTACTTTTTTTTAAAAGTTAACTCAATTTTACTTTTCACGATTTGTAATTCAGATTGTTAATTAAAAAAATTGAGTTTTATCTTTTACGTAAAATTTAAGGAGGTTAAATATTCCAAATTTCCTGCTGCCATCAAAACTCAGTCCGCCAAATAATGACCGCAGCGCCTTCCCATCTCAATGGTATGCAACCTGCTATACTTAGAGGTTGTGTTTTGAACATAACCTCCCAGATGTGGAATATGGATACAATCTCTTAAGTGCGTCAAGCTTCAAAGAACCTGCCTTATTTTGTCCTAGTAAAAATAAGCAAAACATTAAAAAATTTCACCAAACTATGTATATATATATATATATATATATATATATACATACATATCTTTACTTAATTGAGATTGCTAATATTCGCAATTAAAAAAGAAAATAAACCAAATTCGATATTTTTGGGCTGAAATAAAGATGAGTTATGTATTTGCTTAAATTGATGAAGGGGGTATGAAGGAAGACCAAAATTAAAAATGTTGATAATTACTTAATAATAAATAAAAGGTTCAAAACATTTACTTAATATAATAATCTTACATAAGCCATAAATTTTTCACGGAAAACGAATAATGAGGAATATATTTAAGATTTTACTTAGAGGACTGGACGGGCTCTTTTACTTTTGAAATTTGGAAACCTATTAATTTTCGGTGTATGTATTTTAATCCAATCATAATTATCTCTATAACTTAGATTTATAAATTTGTTTAATTTTTGACTTGTTCTTACTAGATAAATTTATTGAACTTTTTAGTAATCCTTAGATATTTTAAGATTGTTTTATTATTTATTTATTATGGATTTATTTAAAACTAAAATTAATATTCTCCCAGTTACAAAAATAATTAATATTAATCTAAATAAAAAATTATTATAATAAGACAAACACACAACAGAATATTTAAAGTAATGACGTAAAATGAGCTTCTTTGTAATTTGTTTTTACTCATAACATAACAATTTTTTGACGAAAACCCTATTATTGGGTTCTACTAAAGACAAGTAAAAGAGGTCTAGTTCAGTCATTATAATGTAAAATGTTGAAAGGGAAACTTTAAAAAATATAATAATACAAAATAGAAATATAATATGGTGTCATTTCTCTATTGAATAAGAACACAATGAAGATAATGGACAAAATAATTTTTATTTTTTGAATCTGATAATGGTTATAATTACTATAACGCTATTGTTTCTTGTGTATGGTCTTCAAATAACAGAGTAAAAACACAGATGTACTTATCCAAAGCTATTTCATATCCAGTAATTTTATTTATATTTGTATCTTATTTATTTATTAAATTGTTTTGTATATTCTTCTTTACACTTTATCCCTCAAGATGGCGTATGGCAGAGTCCTTCTCCTGTTCCTCGGAGTGGTTGCTTTCGTTTCGGCTGACGGTAGGACATCCTGCTCATGTGGTTGGGCCAATAAGGTGATTCAATTTTCTCATGTATATTATTTAATCCTTCTTCATTTATATATTTCACTCTATAATTTTTAATTATAAAAAATAACTTATTTTCATTTGCATTGTCAAAAAAAATCATCTATAAAGTATCTTATAAAAAAATGTTATAAAATATATCAAGGATAATCCTTTTGCAGTAAACATCATACCTCAGTGAATATATTTCTATGTAGGTAATATATATTTAATTTAGGAGTAGAGTAAAGAATCAAAAAATGTTGTTTTGATATTAGGCTTCAAAGTTAGAGAGTTAATTGTAAATAAATTCAAGCGTAACGTTAACTATAAATAATTGAATTTTTTTTAAGTCAAAAATTTTCAAACGATAAAATTATTTTATTTCATTTTTTTTTTTAACTTTATTATTGATATCTACACATTAATGTGCAACTTGTAATGTGCTATTTTATAGTAATAATAACAGGAATAATGGAGTATAAAATACCACATAATTCACTTGCAGTAATTATCTTTGCTCTGTCACCAAGGTAAGATAGAATAAGCTTTGATAACGTAATTGATCAAATTAGATGTTTTTATCGTGTGTGTGTGTGTGTGTGTGTGTGTATTGTAGAATGTGTGTAAGTTTATAAGGATTCAGGTTACTATAAACTGCCTGGAGATGTCAATTTTCATTGAACATGGAAAATAAAATTCAGTAAATACAAAGAAAATTTAACATGTTACAGACATCATCTGCTTTTCTTATAGTTCTCCAAAAAAAGATGTAACATTTTTTTTAGAAAACATACATAATAATATACACGAATGTTAGAAAGAAGTTTATAAAATAAAAAAACTGTTTATTTCTCTTTAGGGCCTAACCAAACATTAGAAGCTCGTTCTAAAGAACCGTATGAGAATTTCTTTAATTTCGATATTTTAAAATAGTAAACATTTCGGCCTTAGACATCTAAAAATCTGAAACTCAGAAGCAAATGGAATACATGTAATTCAATACCATAAAATATATAAATTAAACATTTTAATATGAATATATACAAATGAAATTAATTCAAATATAAAAAAATATATTTTACTCAAGTGAAAATAAATCTCACTTTTACACGTATTATTACTTTTTAAGATTGCTGTCGTTAAATAATATTGAGACATGATGGGTCATTATTATTATTATTATTAGGTAATTGTTCAATTGTGTCTTTCTGGAGACCATAAAATAGCGTTGATTATATCTATACCATATTAAGTCAATTATATTAAAATAAGATATCTACAGTATGTTTAATTATAATTTGGCCGGGATCTCACAATAACCTAGCCTCTTACAATCTACAATCATGTTAATTACTGCTTTTAGCAGATTTCCCGTTAGTTAATCAAGGTAATCCCATTGCACGATGACGCAACATCTAAAATGTTTTACAGAACTTCACCGATCTTCCATCGAGGAAGCTAAAAATATGGTCTTTCAAAATCATATTTCTACTTATAAATTATAAATACATTAAACACACACACACACACACGTAATATATAACGTTTATACGTCCGCATTTTTTTTTAATATTTTTTTTTAAAGGGTAGATTAAATTCGATATTTAAGCTTACATATATAATATAATATTTTGAATAAACCATATTTTTAGCTTCGCTAATTTAAGATAGGTTAAGATTTGTTGACCGTCAAGTTTTATGAAGGATTGTTAGGAATTCAGTCTTGGCAGTTGCAGAATTATAACTAATTTGTAACCAAAAAAGTTTTTATTTCAGCCAACGTTTCGGCTTAAATTTCAGGCGTTCATTTGGGTTAAATATGAAAAAAAAAAAAAATATAGAAACACGTATAGGTAGGTAGGATCGGGTTTAGGGGCGATCAACTCTAAGATTATTACGCCCTATAACACGTATATGTTTGATAATTAAACAAATGAATAAATAAATGAAAATATAAAACTTTATCTAAATATGAATTTATATAGTAATTCATANATACAAAACATTAAAAATAAATGAAAGGTCAATAATGAATATAGATATATATTATAAATGAAAATTGAACCGAAAATAAAATATGAAAACAGAAATATTTTCCTTAATTCATAAAATTAAAATATTTCAAAACAATTAAAATTTAAAGGGTTATTACGAGTAACATTTTTATATAGTAATCAAAATCTTATGTGATATTAATATTAAGGTTTTAAATTACTTAAAGTTGATATAATTAAATTAACATTAATATAATTTCATTAAAATCTTTCCATATAATTTGTAACAAACAATTACAACTTCCCCACTATAATTACAATTTCCCCTATAGTCAGTCAATTGACATTGAAAATAATTATATTTGTGTTATTTTTCGTACTGTTCTTTATTCATTTTTTTCTTGTTTCAAGGATTCAAGAATAATACCTGCACAATTAAATAACAGGGGTCATTTTTTTAAAAAATACCCTACTGAGATTAATGTTTTGTAAAATGCTACTTTTGAAATATTTCCTTTACTGAATCTACATTGGTATGGACCTGTCCATCTATCTATACCCATCTATTCATCTATCAATTTATTTATTTGTCTGTACGCGCACTAGTGACCAAATTTTTCAAGATAGAGACCGAATTCTGTATACATATTTGCAACCAGACGAGTTCGATAATAGCTAAAACCAGTCGAAAGGGAGAAGTACTTTAAAGAAAGACTTCCTGCTATGTTCATTAGCCCTGAAGATGACTGATGAAAAGTTGACATTAAGGAGTAAATTATTTTTAAAATTTTCAAACAATAATTTAAAAAAAAATCCTTTCTCACATCATTACAACAATTGCTGAATTAATATATCCCATGGGCAATTATCTTTATCTTTCCTTCTCTTAGAATATCTCTTAGCATTATCGCTCTTCCGCGAATGACCTATTGTGTTTTATTTATTTTATTGAAAATTCATGATTTTCGAACTGATTTTTGGATTTCCTCAGGCTACAGATGCACACGTTCAAATAAAATGAAAACAACTCTCTGGTACAGTTGACACACATTATCTTACTAGAATTTTCAGGTCCTTTTTGATGCCCCTTCACATACCCATGTTGTAGTCAGATACATTTTGGTTGCAGGGAAGGATAGTCGGAGGTAAGGAGACGGCGAAGAACCAGTATCCTTGGATGGTTGCTCTGACCGACAAGAACAAGAACTTCTTCTGCGGGGGATCTATCGTAACGCCCCACCACATCCTCTCTGCCGGCCATTGCATCGAAGGAAGGAATCCTGGCAATACTTTCGTCGTGGTCGAAGCACATAGAGGTGAGTCCTTCTAGACATGCATTGCCTTATAGAGGAAGATCATGAAATTCTGCAGTGGCTACGAATTGCTGGGACATATTTTCTAGATAAATCGATCCTTTAAATATGACAAATCTTGTACTCATTATAACTTTTAGTCGAAGATTTGGAGTAAACGTATTTGGATATATCCAGGGATTTTTATTATATTTTTAATGAATGATTAGAGAGTCAATCTTTTCACACATAATGATGATTCGCACCGACTTTTCCGTTTACTTTTGACATATGTTGATATATGATAAGTTAAAACTTCACGGCCTACAGTATCTCCCGGGGACATCAATAAGCACGACGAAAACTTGCAATTATTAAAACTAGATTGCTTCTGCGTTTAGTCGTAAGCCCCTAAAGAAAGCTCTTAGTAATATTTTTTTGCTTTTAAATTTTGTATGCCATATGAAAGAACTCAGATTCCAGTATAATTAAATGTATGTATATATATATATATACATATACACACCTTTTGCTAATTCTATTTCATCGAAAATAAATTATTTNATATATATAAATTTAATTATACTGGAATCTGACTTCCTTCATATGACATAAAAAATTTAAAAGCAATATTTATAGTAAACTCGTTCAAATTCATATTAAAACTGTATTTACTACAATTATTAATTCACTAATGGGAAGTTCAAAACACTTCCCATCCCGTAAATTCTTGTCATTGAAACATTGAAATTAATCATGATAAGACATTTTTCCGGATTCCACCCAATGAAATATTGAGTTACAATTTTATATATTTATTTTATCTAACATGTTATATTCTCACAATAAATAACAAACAAGTAAGATACGATTTTTTTCTTTTATTTTGAAGGAGATAAACTATATTTGCGTATTTATTTATTTTTTAGTGAAAGATGGGAAATTGATTCCTGTGCAAACCTTATTCAGACATCCAGACTACAAAGTTGCAAACGGAATTTTGCTAAACGACATCGCCGTTTTGGTGACGAAGAACAGAATCCCATTCAACCAGAACATTGGACCAGTTTGTATTCCTTCAGCGAAAATCGATCTAAGTTGGAAGAAAATCAAAGCCATTGGTAAGCTCCAGTTATTACAATAATGTTAGCTCATTTTTAAATTCAAGCACTTTTTAGAAATTTGGCATTTATTTTTTTTTTTTTTTAATGTTTTTTTAGGCTGGGGAATGACATCTTTCGGTAGCCCAGCCTCCCAGGTGTTGAACGAAGTAGAGCTCACTTCTCTGCCGTACTCTGAGTGCCAAAAAGGTTATCAAAACAGACTTCCTCCCCAACAGACACAAATCTGCACGCTGGACGCGGGCAAAAGTACCTGCCACGTAAGCATCGAAAACTTTTCATAATTATTTATAATAGTTTTATTTTCCTTGGATATAAAAAATCACAGGATTATGAAAAAATGGCAATTTATTAGAGGTATTTATTGGATATGAAATAAACAATGCTGGTTCGAGCAACAAGAGTGCAAAGACCCTAACCAACTAATGGGAAATATAATATATATACTAAGATATTAACTGACCTACTTTTGAGAAGATAAAAATATTGTCTATTCATAATTATACATATCAATAAATAATATTTAATATGCCTTTATGCACTCTAACATGTAAGTGTATGTACACTTTAAAAAAAATTAAACTTAATTCAGTATTTTAGTTTCATTTTTCAAATCATTGAAAGAGTTCATATATGTCTGAAGTACTTTTTATAATTCAGACTAATATTTCCACTTAGCAATAGCTAAATATATAGAAATTTATAATATTAGTACTCTGTTAATTATTAATATATTAATATAACGAAAAAATAAAAAAACCAAAAAACAAAATTATCTATGATAATATTTCTGAAAAGGCGTAATAATGATGGTAGTTGGTAATGTTTTGCGGGAAAGTTGCCTTTCCCGCAATGTACTCCCGAATCGCAAGTTAATAATTCAAACGATTCTTGACTCGATAATTGATTTCGGTCAATTTTTTTTTACCTTAGAATGTCATCTTCAGAAGCACTGGAAAT
Organism: Oncopeltus fasciatus; assembly: GCA_000696205.2. Lineage (NCBI taxonomy): Eukaryota > Metazoa > Arthropoda > Insecta > Hemiptera > Lygaeidae > Oncopeltus > Oncopeltus fasciatus. The sequence continues at coordinate 25,457 of KZ810986.1, read as the reverse complement.
GAGAGATGATACCTCTATAGGCTTGGTTATTTTACTCGTATATAGGCCACGAGCCGATGGAGGCCTCACATTTTCTGTGAGAACATCTGAAGATGTCCTTCTAAGGTCGAAAGTACTCAAGTTTTTTGTAAACAAATGGCAGGAAAGACAACTTGACCTTTATTTAACACTTTATTAGGAGCCTTAATAAAAATACTGGAAATATTGGAAAATCCTGAACATTTATTTTGAAGTAATGCGTTCCTGCCAATAAGAATGCTGTTCTTCTTCGTCCTGAAATATGGAATGAGTTCTCTGCCACTATACTTTTGCTAGCTATACTTCCTTTACTCTGGGAATTGAACACTGAACGCAACTTCTGCTACAGCAGCTTCGGTGCGTGTAGTACAAATACACAGGAACACTAAACTCCTTCCAATCCTTCTTTCTTCTAATCCTTCCTAGCCAGTTTCTCAGACTACATTATCTCTTTTCCTTCTATGTGGAAGGCTACTATCCTTCTGTTAAATCATTCATTTTTTTTAAATTATGTATTGTCCTTCGAAGCTCTTAAGTGTCATTTCACTGGTAAAGTATTACTTACTTCACATAATTCCCTGATGTCGGCCAATTATGCTTTGTTTTTCCTGTCATCTACTCTTCGAAAAAATGCAATCTTATTTCTTTATTAAAAAGTACTTACGAGGTCGGGTCAATAAGTGCGTGACGTTTTAAATGAAACAAAGGTTTTTTGATAAAAAGTAATTTTATTTTTCAACATAGTTTCTTTTAAGCTCTATACACTTCGTCCAACTTTTCTCCAATTTTTTTATCCCTTCCAAAAAATAGGATTTCTCGAGCTCCTCAAAATATGTATTTGCTTGTGAGATGATTTCATCGTTGGAATAAAATCTCTTTCTGCCAACCCATTTCTTAAGATTCGGAAACAAGAAGTAGTCACTCGGGGCTAAATCCGGAGAATACGGCGGATGAGGGAGCAATTCATAGCGTAATTCTTGAAATTTTGCCATGGAAACAACACACGTATGAACTCTTGCATTGTCTTGATGGAAAAGAACTTTTTTCTTGGCCAAATGCGGTCGTTTTTTCTTTAAATCCTCATTAAATCGGTCACACGATTGCGTTTATGGTCGATTGTTAGCAAACGCGGCACCCATCTTGCGGATAGCTTTTTTATACCCAAGTGATCATTCAAAATCGAAACCACTGACCCATGTGATATGCCTATGGCTTCCACAATCTCCCGCACTTTCAATCTCCGATCGGCCAACACCATATCGTGAATTTTTTCAATTGTTTCGGGTGTAGCGACTTCTACTGGTCGTCCAGAACGTTCGGCATCGATTGTGCTTGTACGGCCACAACGAAATTCTGTAAACCACTTTTTTCACCATTGATATCGATGATGCAGAGTCCCCATAGTATGTATCAAGCTTAGCCTTTGTTTCAGTGATGGTTTTTTTCCGCAAAAAATAATGCTTGATGAGCACACGAAATTCACTTTTCTCCATTTTCTCCACAATTCACGAAGTTGTTTGTCTTTAAAGACTGTCAAACACAAACTAAAAGACCCAGCGTGTTCAAACTTTTACAGAAGTTAGCTGATAGATGCTTGTTGACAGGAGCAGTGTTGCCAACTTAATTATAAGGCGGGAAATTCAAAAAATCACGCACTTAATGACCCGCCCTCGTATATAAGAAAAAAATACTTTTTTTCGCTTTCTGCTAGAACCTGGAGTTATCTGATATTTCGTAGTAGTAGATATCCTGCTTGGTACAAACAAATACTTCTTGCTCTATTCTTTGAACGCCTATAAAGCAAAGTTGTATTTACTTCTAAAAACAATCCCATTTTTTTAAAGACTCAATTTTTTAAAAATGTATTATTTTACTTTTTATATGATTTGGTAAATAATCTAAAAGGTTATTTCCACCACCAATGAATATAGAACTATCATACCTTCTATTGTCCGTCTTCATTGCATCGTTTGCAGAAACCAATGAAGACGGACAATAGAAGATATGATAGTTTTATATGATTGTTTATGAGCTGGAAAGTGCTATTTTCCACCAAGTCAGGAAAACATCGAAAATTTTTTCAAAATAATAGTTAATCCCAAAATTTGTACATAATAACCATATTTTTTTAATTACTGATTTTCAGGGTGACTCTGGAGGACCTCTTGTCTACCTGGACCCCTCCATCGGAAGGTATGTCTTGGTGGCTCTTACATCGTTCGGAGATCGCTGCAAAACTCCACCACCTGCGGTCAACACTGAAATCGCCTCATTTTTACACTTCGTCAATACTGTCATTTGGCGTGAGTAGTTTACAACTTCTTATTTATTGTTATTTAATGATTGCTAAGCTTTGACTAAAATTATGGGTTCCATAAAAATTAATTATTACATGTGAAAAAAAGATTAAGTCCGTAAATAGTCCTCTATTTTGTAACTTTGAAGTAACTAATTCAAACAATAACTAACTCCAAACAGGAATTTTTAACTAATTCGTATCTTGTATTACCTGTGTTATTTATCTCTCAGATTCAAAGTGATATTATATTATTCCATCAGCCTAATTTACAAGATATGCTTTTTAACCATTTTTCTGGTGGAACAAAACGGAGTAACGTACTCTTTGATATATCAGGAAAAAAGTTTGAAATGTTAAGTGTTTAATTAATATTAATGAAACAATCGTAAGTATCGATCAGCCATTTACTATATTTAATACTCAGAAGTGTATTAGATGTGTTACGATATATTATATTTAAACATTCATGGTCATGGAGGGAAGAGCTATATACATGTAGCAGATTAATCAATATGTATGTCGTTTTGTATTTAGATGAAGACCATACTGGACATTAATCTGAAGTACCATGAACGTAATTTTATTTTTATTGTTTTTATTTCTTGAAAATAAATTTCATAAATTCAAGGCAAAGATATATAGAAGACCAAAGGAATATATTTCAAGCTCTATTCACTTAAATCATTGTAAAGTTAACATAAATATAGCATAAATAATAGAAAATTTTAGTATGTTTAATTACTGAAATTTTATTTGTCACATTAGTCTAAGTAGCCTGTAATATTTATTTGATAGGTTTAAAAATAAAATAAATATTTTGTCAATAAACATTTAAGTGTCAAAATAAATAGATTAAATTGTATCATTTGAATCATGGGAGACAGAGAGAGTATGAAACATTTTTCTTACGGTAGTCGATATAGTTTTATCCTAATGTTTGCTTTGTCTTGACAATGAAAGGACTTTATAAATTTATAACATTCCTCTGTGCTTCTGCTATGTTCAGAGAAGAAGCATAGAAAAATATTATAATCATAAAGAGTCTCTACCATCTACTTAAATTGATTTTATGTAGCCAATAAATAATATAATATTACATTACATTGACATTGGTGTACATCGTTCTGGCGACAGGTCAAAGGCTCTCATTATTAGTAATTTTTCTATTAATTAGTATATAGTACCTGAGACAACGTCAGGTTGGGAGAAAACCCAATAGCAAAACCTTAAATTTTTTTTTCAATAAAGTTATTCTGCCATTTACACTGTTGGCTCCCTTAGCATAACTTCAGGAGCTTAATATTAAAATAATTCATAGTTATTATTAATTATCTTTAAATATCTCTTAAAATCACAACAAAAAAAAGGCATAAAAATGAATTATATAAACATTAAATATAAATGCATGACCATAATAACATAAAGGACTATTTTACATATCATGGTAAACCATCAATATCAAAATATGACCATAAAAATTAAGCTTATTTTGTCAATAACTAATGTTGCAAAATATCAGGATAATAATTATAAAAAGAATTTCAGAAATACGAAAATATAAGCTTTAGTAAACCTCTGTTATATGAAGTTTCTGTATCGCCATCGACCATCTACAAGACCATAATATGATCAATTTGGACCTAAGGCAGAACTGTGATACAGAATATCCAACGAATACAATCCTATCAGTTCAAAATCTTAGGAATAATTGTAAGCGCTCCATATTATGTGTCCAACTCTACCCTTCATCTCGATAATGATATATAATATAATGTTCCTTTTCTTCCACACACAGTGATGATCATGTATTTAGTTCATTATTTTTTTTTAATTATATATATA
>KZ810985.1:19807-30236 GCA_000696205.2 Oncopeltus fasciatus | reverse complement strand
ATAGGAAAAGCCTTAGTGTATCTATAACCTACCCTTGAATGATTATATCAATATGACATAATTAAACCCTATATTTTAATAGTACACTGATTTTTACTTCATCGTGTGTGTGTGTGTGTGTGTGCGCGCGCGCGTGTGTGTGTGTGTGTGTGTGTGTGTGTGTATATATTTCAATTTCACTGTGTTATATTTGACAAAGATAACATATTACTAGATTGACTTATTAATATGATAAACAGTCCTCACTGGTGTCGAGAGTCTTACCTCCGAGGCAGACGAATATATCGTCTTATGCTCGAAGGAGCTGACATTGTCAAGCTGTTTAAATGACTCTCGTTATTTACTTTTAANTCCCCGCACTAGTGTCGAGAGTCTAACCTCCGAGGCCGACGAATATATCGTCTTATGCTCAGAGGAGCTGACATTGTCAAGCTGTTTAAATGACTCTCGTTATTTACTTTTAAATTTTAATTTTATAAATATTATTTTTGTGGTATTTAATTCCACATAATTTTAGCAATTTTTAGTGCATGGGAACAGAATAAAAAATCTAACTGTCCCAACCAGGACTCAAACCTGGATCTCCTGCTATCCGAGCCGGTGCGCTTTCCATTTACGCTGCCGAGACAAGTCTGATAAGTTATTAAATTTTCCTCACTAGTGTCGAGAGTCTAACCTCCGAGGCAGACAAATATATCGTCTTATGCTCGGAGGAGCTGACATTGTCAAGCTGTTTAAATGACTCACGTTATTTAATTTTAAATTTTAATTTTATAAATATTATTTTTTTGTGGTATTTAATTTAACAATTTTTAGTGTAAGGGAAAAGAAGGAACTGTTCTGGCTGGGAANATATATCGTCTTATGCTCGGAGGAGCTGACATTGTCAAGCTGTTTAAATGACTCACGTTATTTAATTTTAAATTTTAATTTTATAAATATTATTTTTTTGTGGTATTTAATTTAACAATTTTTAGTGTAAGGGAAAAGAAGGAACTGTTCTGGCTGGGAAAGTTAGATTTTTTATTCTGTTCCCTTGCACTAAAAATTGTTAATGGGCATTTGTGTTCATAAGGTTTAGTGGAAAGAATGCTAATGTTATCAAAGTCAAATGTGTTTCCCTCGTGAATGACATGTTTTGTAAGGGCTGTTTTTATTTGTTTTTTGTTAAGTAATTTATATGATTGTAAATTCTATGAGATGTCGGGTTTTTAGTTTGCCCAATGAATGAACTATGGCAATTAGGAGAGGAACAAGGAATTTTGATGAAAACATTGATTCTGTTAGGAAAAGGGATGGGACCTTTGAGGTGGATGTAAATAGATTTAAGTTTTTAATTAAGGGCTTTATTTCATAATACACCTAATTTTTCATTTATGATTGGAAAATACTATATAAGTTTTTGTTATCCGTGGGATGATTATACTTTTGGAACAATGCCCTAGAGTGGTGTATCACTATGATGAGTTTTTTAAGCAAAAAAAAATGGTGGTTTTTGGGACTCAGAAGAGTACTTGGTAAATTTTAGTTTGGGATTAGCCCTCCATATGCATAGCTGAAGGTTAATAGTAAATGACTGTTAAGACTGTACCATCTAGTTCTAATGAGGGAGGGGGAAATTTTTTTTGGAATAGGAATTAAGGATAACGTTAGTGGAACTGGGCTGTGGTCAGAAGAGAGTTCATTTAAGGTAGGAGCGGAATAATGAAGAAGAGTAAGGTTTTTTGCAAATGAAGAAGTCTTGTATATCAGGAAACAGTTTATGTCAGAGGGCCAGTAGGTGGAAAAACAAGGACTAATTGTGGAGAGGTTTTGGGATGATACCACATTGTATAGAGCACAGCCTCAAAAGTCAGTCATTCTCAATCCTCATTGCAAGTATTTAGAATTGTATTCTCAATGAGGAAGGAAATGGGGACCAAAGTCTTTGAGAAATGCAAGAAATTGTGGAGTAGTATTTGGCTTATTGGGAGGACAATGTACTGCTGAAAGAGTGATAGGAGAAGTGGATGTAGGAATAGACACTGTTGTGTATAGAAAGGACTGGATGGTAAAATATGATGTGTATGGGATTTATTGATAAGAAGTGCAGTTCCACCATGAGCTCATCCTTCGGGATGATCTGTCCTGTAAGTGTGGTGGCCCGTAATTTTAAGATTATTTTGTTTATTTGGTTATGTTTTTGACAGTAATACTACATTTGTGTTTTTGTCTTCGACCACCATTTTGAGTTTGTCAGTATGTGTTTGAATTTTGTTAGCACTTAAAACAGCTGTATTGAATTGACTTTAATTTTAAAGTCCTTGAAGCCACAATTATTTGTTATTCTTAATGAAATTTGATTTGTCGCTTTAAAACACAAAAGGAAAGGCTGAATTTGTTGCTGACTTATATTGAACCAATTGGAGTTGGTTTTTTATTATTTGTAAAGTTTATAAACCAATATTCATTCAACTGTAATGCTAAGGAATTTATTTAGTTAATGCAATTTCTACCTGAAAGACTTTTTTTATTTAACAAAAAACCCCTTCTTTTGGAATATTACTGTTCATTATTCTTCATCTTCATCTTCATGCTGTATTTCTGTTTTATTTAAATATATTCCTCAAATTTCAAATTATAAACAAATTTATTCATGCGGGTGTGTGGGTGTGTGTGTGTAATTTTAATTTATTTATAATGATTAAGAGAGTCCTTTATTTATCTTTCTTAGTAAAATTTCACATTTCGTATTTATTTATCCATTATGGTATAATAATTACGGTAAATATACAGTGTTAATAAATAAGAAATATAATATAATGCTCCTTTATGTAATTTTATATTGTATTTAAACACTTACTAATTACAATAATATACATATTGTAATGTTTAAGACAGTTGTCTCATTTAAAAACCCTATAAATAGTTTTAGTTAAAAATTTTATGGATTATTTTCATTCTTTTTTTTATCTTCATAAACAATTAATTTATTTCCTTATTACCATCATTGAGTTTCTTCTTTTTGAAATCTTGATTAAGTGATTTTTATATTTAGTTACTTTTTTTTTTTTCATTTTATAATACACAATAATTATATTATTTTAATTGGGAAGCTAGCATATTATTTTCATACTCACTTGTATTTTTAATATTACTTAATTATTTGTCATTTATATTCAAAAACAAATTTTTATTAAAAGATGACTTTAATAAGCCTGGACTTAATTATTTCTAGCAAAAAGTATTAAATTTTAAATTAACATCTAACAGTTGTCACTGTTTCTTTTTTATATTAGCTATTATATTGAAGAAATACTTACTTAATTTTAAAATGTTTAATATTAGAAATATAAATCCAATTTACTATGAGAAAAAATTATTTACAATAAATTTGAAAAAAAAAAAAAATAAAATGAATCTATGTATCTGAAAAACTGAAAAGGAAGTGATTTCGTGTGGGAACTGAGAGGCCCTGATTAATTGGGGCAGAAAGACCAGTAACACACTTGATTTACCTTCAAAGGAAGGCCCCTTGGTGAGGAGGACCTCAGTGCAAGACAAGGCACACCCTTGGGCAGTCTCCCACTATTTGCAGTAAAACTCAGCTGGCCATTTGTAAGTCTTATTCTCATACTCATAGCATATCTCATCGATGAGATATTTGTGGGAAAATGATCTTCCATCAGTTTTAATTTTTAGAAGTTAATATATTTATTCTGTTTTCCTCTTATATTCTTAAATATTATATTGTCTCTCAGAAAGCATATTTGATATTGTATTTTTAAGTAGCTTCTTATCTTTATCTATTGCTTATTTTAGTAAATTATATGGTCTGCTAGTTCTATTCTTGATGGGATTGTTTAACAAGCCCAATTATGACTTAATAAGGTGCGATCCCTGAGATGAGGCACCTTTTCCTCTCCATTGTATTCTTTTTCCTTCTTTTACTTATTAATCCATATTAATCAAAATTGTTTCATTTTTCTTTGTTTTTTGCCTGTGTATCTTAAAGCTCTTCATTAAAAGGTTCTTACACAGTACTTAGATTACATATTTTAATACAAATCCTTCCAAAAAGTTGAATTTACCATATAAGTAATTAATTAAAATAATAAAGAATCCTGTTTTAATATTTTCATAACTTTTTCAATTGAAAAAAAAAATTCGAAGGAAAGAGATGAATTGAATTTTTTTTTTGTCACTATCATTAAAAAAACAGTGTCCTTATTAAGTATAAGGACTTAAAATACATTAAGTATTAATCAATAATTCCTGTATATATATATATATGGTAGAATCTTGTTATAACAATTCAATATTACTTTTTGTTATATTAAATTTTATTTTTCATAGGTGTGGATATTATTGGTATTCCTTACAAAATATTTAATGTTGCTAGTGTTCCAGAAACATATGCACCTCTTGGCCCTTGTAAGTAAATATTTTTTATGTTACAATTAGTAAATTAATTATTTACCAACTAACATTTTTATTTCATTTAATAATAAAGGCAAGTACCTTTAATATTAAATACATTAAAAATGTAAGTTTATGCAATTTATTGATTAGTGAATATATGTGTGTGTGTGTGTGTGTGTCTGAATATAATTAATTATTTTTCCTTAGCACTCCTTATTTTCATTATTCCAATTTTTTAGTTTCTTCTCACTAGTTTTAACTTAAAATTAACTACTCTTATATAGAACTATTATGAATTCTTAATTTTTATTTGTATTTATTTATTCACAAATGTTATAAGTGTAAAATTTGATTTGACCATGACATAAACTAGTCTCTGAACTATTAATAATGATATTGATGACTGATAAGATACTTGTTTTTCATTTGTTAATCTAACATACACATAATTCATTATTAGTATGATTGCTTTTATGTTGATCATTGCAAACCTCACTTCTTAATCTAGAAAAGTGATTGAAGATAATTAGAATGTTAAAAGTGGAGTGGAATGCATATAGTTTTAGTTAAAATTCTCATTTTTTATTGTTAAATGTTATCAGATAAATGATCATTAAGAATTTTACATATCAATTTAATAATAATATTGGTAAGTTCAGTAATTTAACTAGTAACATTGGTTTTATTTTATTCATTTCCCAGTTTTGAATCATTGCATTATTATTGTTCTTTAGTGTATTTTTTAGCTCTTGTGGAGATGAAGCGACAGAACGTTTTTGGGGAACAGATGGTTGAAGTCTTTGTGGTTTAAAATTTTACAAAACTTGTAAAGAATCGATACTAAAATCTTACAAAATAATTTGGCATTCTAATAGTAAAATATATTAATTTTTTTTTTTTAATGTTACAAGAAATTTCTTTATTTTGGGTTTAATAAGATATCTTTCCTGTATCTTTGATTACGACTGGTTTCAGTGCTTACACACCATCATCTATTATTTGCATAGAGCGTCGTAAGTAAGACTCCTTCCCTCAGTACCTAGAAGAACTCTCTTATATTAAATTAAATCATATTTATGATCTTCAAGAGATTTCAATAACTTGTCAAAAGTCAATAGAAACAAAACATTTTTCTTTTTAAATTTAAATGAACATACATGATTTTATTTTTCTATAATCTGATTGTTAAGAAAACACTCCTCCAGAAATTATTATTTTCAGATTGAAAAAATTAAATGAGATAATTTAATAATTAATCTAATAATTAAAGAGAATTAGTTATTAATTCTCTTAAAATAAAGGGAGAGATATCATCATGTTATTTCATCTTATTACTAGTCAATCTCTTTCTTAATATAATTTGAACTAATTATTTTACTTCTGAAAATAATTAACTCAACATTTTTTAAAAATATATATTCTCTGAGTATATACTGTCATACTTTAGAGAAGCTAATAGTGTATAGTTAAATGATAGAAGTTTACTCTTTCAATGATAGAAGTTACCATGTTCAAGCTAATAAAGGCATGCAATTTTCAAGTCAAGTATGTGCATCAGTAAAAGAAATATTTTAGTTTCGTTTCTGGGGTTTTGCCTGAAATTATTAATTATAAAAATGTGTAATAAGTCATTAAGGCATGCAATTTTCAAGTCAAGTATGTGCATCAGTAAAAGAAATATTTTAGTTTCGTTTCTGGGGTTTTGCCTGTATTTATTAATTATAAAAATGTGTAAAAAGTTAATATATTGTAAATATTTTCAGCATTTGGCAGTTATAGTATCACAGTTAATTTCCATTGTAGTATGGAATAGTTTTCACTAATAAGAGAATCAAATAATTGCTGCAAGGCTTCTTTTGGGCATGGTCTCGTAGTAATTGAAAACTACAATCGATATAAACAATACGATCCCTGAAACAAATACAAAAATATTTTTATAAATACCAATGTAATTAACTGTATAAAAAAAAGTAGTGACATCATTTCAATATATTCATAATATTGATTGAGTGTTATTTCCAATTAGAGTTAGATTGAAAAAACAAAAACAAAAAAAAAACTGAGTGAAATGGTAAGTAGTTATTTTGGAAAATGATAAATGGATCTTTTAGATTTAATTTTTTACTGGTAATACATAATATAGAAACACATTTTCTTTTTTTTTTTAATTAATAAAAGATTAAAAAAAAGAAAATTTGTTTCCATATATATGAACCTAATAATACCTGATGGTTGAAAAGAACTTCGGTATATATAATATCCAATGAATCAGGAATTATAATTATTTTCATAGTGCATATGAGTTGACCATCACATATAAAAAAAAAAAAATAAAATAAATGGGAGTATATATAAATTAACTAAGATATAATATAAATACCCCAAAATACTTTTTAATTGAGAATTATTTTATTTAGCAATCTCAAAATTTCGGGTTACATTGTAAGCTATCATCAAACACCAGGAGGAAAAAGTAACTGCAGGAATAAAAAATGTAAAAATATTTTGTTCTTTTATATGAAACATAAGAATATAAAGAAACATAATATTTTTCTTCTTTTATTTTATATTCGTATTGTTATTTTATTCCTCCTGGCCAAAATCCTGGCCATATTGTACTTAATAATTTAAATTTAAATGAAAGTTCGTCATGCAGGAACTGCGAAATTAAAGTAGATTTTCCATAATTTAAAAAATATGGATATAAGAGTTATGTTATTTGTAGTTATATCATAATTGATTCTATTTATGTTATTATTATATTCTATTTTCTCATATCTTATTTAATCTTGAAAATGGCTGACTTAGGATGGGTATATGTCAAAGAGGCATTCAGCTTCATTCCTAAATATTTTATATTTTACCCCATTTCTAAAGATTTTATAGAAGAAAAGTGAAAGAAATGTTTGTAAGAATTACCTGAATACACAGAATTAACCACAAATAATATTAAATACAGCCTCGATGAATAGTCCGCAATAAATATAATGGATTGAAAAAGATGTTTCATTGCAGAATACAAGGTCATTAAAATAAAACAACACTGACCAATCAAAAATGTACAGCAATAGTGAGACTTAGTCTGAAAAAAAAAAATTGTATTTTTAAACGTCATACATGGAAATCTCTAAAGGAAATCAGGCATGGGGATTCCTCTTCTTGAGGACATAAATAATGAGTGCTCGTTATTGAAAATTTATATTCATTTTAGATTTAAAAGTGATATGAATAAGGAAAATTAATTAATCCTGGCTTCTAGACTCTAAAATTATAATTTATGCAATTAATAATATATAGTTATAGATGTAAGTAAATATATAATTATAGTACTGCTATATTGTTATACACATTTTGTAAATTAAAAAAAAAGTAAACATGATTTTAATGATACCTTAAGAGATCCATAAATTAAATAAACTCCGAATATAGCAATCAAGCATGTAGTGTACAATTGTCCCAGGACATAAATTATATCTGAAAATAAGTGTTTAATTATATAAAATGAAATCTTTCTAACATATAATAAGTCATTTGAATAGTTCTAATAATATAGGTTTGATTACAGACTTACCAGAAGTTATCATACCAGGGTATTTATAAAAATATTTATTGGCATATCCAATAACATTAACCATTTCATCTATGTAGAGTATTAACGCAATCACCTGAAATGTACAAATAAATGTATATTTAAATATCATAGTTTTTAAATTAAATTTAAGTTTCAGACTTAGCTACAAAATAAAGTTAGCCACGTAGAAATTTCCTAAAAAACCAACATTTCTAAGCAGATTCCCCACTTTTAATTTAAAAATGGATATAAATAAGAGGAAATAATAAAATATAATTTGCCAACCATAGAAAAGAATGAACTTAAAACTGGTTGAGAAGGTCTCACCTATTGCAGCAATAAAATGCAAATTTTCTCCCCTATTCTGAAAATTAAAAATAACGTTAACTTTAGAAATTATTTTATACTTTTTCCTTATCATCTCTAATTTTTTTTTTCAATTCAAATAACAACGAAGATGCTATGATACAAATTTGGGTCTCACTGTGAAACCCCCAACCCCTTCCTATACTACATATTTTTAATCTCATTTCATCTAAAAATGAAAGCATCAAAAGGGTTGCTATACAGTACCTAAATACTAAAATAGGTCTCTATTTTAAAGTTAAATTCTTAAATATCTGCCTTAATATGCTTTTTTTTTTAAGTTTTTTTGTTATAGAACATATATGATATAACACATAACATTTTGCATCTATTTAGTTCTATACATTTTCATAACGAACATAACAGCGAGAGGATTGTCGAGAATTCGGTCAAGGTAGTTAAACAATTAAAAACTAATTTGTAACCAAAATAGTTTTTATTTTAGCCAATGTTTCGGCCTGAATTTCAGGCCTTCATCAGGGCTGAATATGAAAGAGAAACATACAAAATAATATAGAAATATGTCTATATATGATAATATAACGAAGAAAAATGAATGAAAATATAAAACTGTGTGTAATCGACTATGTATAATTGATACTGAACATATTGTAAATAAAAAATATTAATAAAATTTGTAAGTGTACATACCAAGTAGGGTGATGGGGAGAGAGAGACTCGTACTCAACTGAGTCTACATCGTGACTGATATGTTTAAAAAATTTGTTTGACCGTTGTGGAAAGGAACGGGAAACGGACGTAGGAGTGGGGAACGGAAGAGACGGATGAATGGCTTGAGGTTCAGGACATATGGCCGTAGGACAGTGGGAGGGGAAAAAATGAAATCTAAATTATGATTTTTGTTTTAAGGTAAGAAAAATATTACTGTATGTGGAAGAAATATAGTATTTGTCTGTTTTGTCATTAATGGGGCTGTGTTCTAAATGTATGTGAATAGACTCGGCTAAAAGTCCTTTCTCAAGGTTTAGTTCAGTCGCAAGAAGTGTGAATTTATCAAAGTCGAAAGTGTGTTTGTCAGTAGTTGAGTGTTTCGAAAGGGCTGTGGTGGTTTTATTATTTTTAATGTCATGTTTATGGTTACAGATTCGTCTTTCTATGCAGTTCTTTGTTTGTCCCATATATGCTGCCGTACAATTTTGAGAGGGGCAGGGCATTTTGTAAATGACGTTACATCTGTCAGTATCGGGGATGGGGTCTTTCAGTTTAGTGTATAAATTATGTAGTTTGCTGCTGTTGGAGAAGGCTATGCGTAGTTTGGGGAAGGTATTAATTAGAGCTTTATTGATATTTTCTGATAGAGTGGGAATATAGGGTAGTGTCACTAGGTGGAATTGGAGTGTCACTAGGTGGAATTGGAGTGAAGGGGGAGTAGATTGAGAATTATAAAATTGATTGATGAGTCTGTTTATTATGTGTCCTGGAAAGCCATTATTGATTAAGAATGTTTGTTAAGTGTTTAATGTTTTCGTCGTGGAATATATTGTCGGAGATCTCTTGTAAGGGTTCTGGAAAAAAGGGGTTTTATGCAACATTTATTTTTTGATGATAGGGCTGTGAGGAGTTAATATGTAGGAGGCATCCAGAGTATGTAGGCTTAGTGCACCAGTCCGTAAGTATGGAGCCGTCTTGGTTTCCCCACTAGGAGTAAGTCAAGAAATGGGAGTCGATTGTTAGATTCCAGTTCTATCGAAAAATTTTAAGCGGGGATGGTAAGAGTTAAAAGTTTTGAGAATTTCTGTCACTTTGTCTGGGTTGAGTATTAACAAGAGGTCGTCTACGTATTTTCTTATAAAAATGATATCGTTCGGGAAAGAAGGGAGGACTGTGTCAAGTTATCCATGGCCAATCCTGATATCTGTTTGTAGAATTTGTTTTGGAAGAGTAGGCAACCAGAATTGCAGCATAATGAGAGAGTCTGTAGGTAAGAATTCCGAGAATAGTTTAGAAAGCGAACCATGACTTTAAAATTTATTTAGTACTAATATATAATATTTTTTACAATAAAATATATATTTCTAAAATTGTATAGAACATGAGGGGAAGTGTTCTGTTCCCTACGCATAACTTAAA
>KZ810984.1:21101-31250 GCA_000696205.2 Oncopeltus fasciatus | reverse complement strand
ATATATTATTTCGTCCTAAATTTTTAATACAATGGATCCAAATTCAGAATTTAAGCTCATTATTCTATACCGTTGTAATAGTGTATGACTGAAGTGGGGAGGAGGGAGGGTGGGTTTATAGGGTCAGATTCTTTGGAGAACAAAATTTAAAATCTTAATATATTCGTTATTCTTAGCGCTTTGAGAAAAATGTAATGCACAAAATTGGTGTGAAAAGTAGTCATAAATCACTTATGCTTTATAACAGTTTAAAAAAAACGTATATTAAGCAATGATGATATTTAAGAATGTAATTTCAAGTATTGGGCCCTCTTATTCTAATAATATAGAAACCAAATTCGGAATTAAGCCTTTTCATTTCAAAACCTTGAAATTATATAATTTCATTTAATTATATAGATTCATTTTATTTGTATGCCTATGGAGTGAGGTTTTTCAGTGAACGCATAAGCTAGTACTGAAACAAGCTTTGTGGGAGACAAAGACATTTCTCTGTTATTGTTACCTAACAAAATCCACCAGTTAGGAGTTTTTGTTGACTATGAACACTAGATGCGACAATAAACAATTTTTGTAGTTGCCCAAATTATTGTTAGAACTCTTTAACACTCTATACAACATTCTACCTAAGTAAAATGAAACTATATAATTTATTAATCAGTGAAAATAACTGCAATCCTACACTAATAATAGAACAATACTAACTTACAATACCTACGTATGTAATTAATTAATTAACAAAACTACTCATCATTATATTATTATAAATATCGTAAATCAATCATAAATATTATGCTATTATAGATGGCCCCACATTGACTAAACTGTCTTGAGACTGATAGCTATCTGACTTGACCATCATTATCACTGTCACTCTATTTGTTGGGCTCCAGGAGACACTATACAGGTCTTACATAGTCCTTCTAAGTAGCGAACATGGTATCTTACACCAGGCAAGATGCTTTCGGTCAATACTTTTTCGAATGTTCCCTTTCCAACTCCTAAGATACGTAATTCCTCAATAAACAAATTCTCAATAAATACTACGAACGTGGTATTGACAAAGTTTCTTTTGCTCGCACTTGACGGGTTATCCCCTATACCTATCGGTCCCTTTTTGCTGATCACTTGCAATGCCATAGACCAAAATTCAGTACAATCTACAAACTGTGGTCAACAGAGTGTCGATAGTCACCAACGCACACGTGTGCGTATACACGCAAAAACACATATGCATGAGTGAATATCATTTGATAAGTGCAATTTTGTTCTCATCACTTTTATGATCTATAACTTGTTGTCAATTATGTGATACATTTTCCACTTTTTTTTCCTTTAACTTCTTACTAACTGTAATTGGCCTATCTGTATTGGCCATAAGTAAGGAAGTTTAACAGACTTCCTCTGTAGGCTTCACTTCCTGGAGGACGGGAGACGGATGCACGTATCATCCGGAGAGCTCAATGCCCGTGTCCTGTCGCGTACCGCGGCTGGCATTAGAATCTCTTGCTGGAACAAGTCTGCAAAAGGAAGCATCCGTGCCATTGAGGATGCATTGTAAGAGTTCGAAAGTAGTATATCTCCTTAGGTCCAAAATTTTCAGTTTTTATACATCAATTTAATTTTGTTGCACTACAAAAGGAACAGTTGCACCAATATAACTGCCAATGGATTATATAGACCTAAATTTAAGAAAATCAACCCTTGTTCTGGTTTAAGGCTTTCTAATGTAATAAAAAGAGATATCTTTAGGGATGATATAGATGTAGTCTTTCATGTTTCAAATAATTTTATTAACGACCGGTTTCGGTGTCAATACACCATCTTCAGGCACTACAGCAAGATACTTGAGGTTCTCGTTAGGACACGGGGAGAACCGTATCTTGTGACTCTCTGTAGTGCCTGAAGATGGTGTATTGTCACCCAAACGGGTCGCTAATAAAATAAATTGAGAGTGGTGTCACTGGTCACCTCCTCTCCTCATGTGACATTTTTTTCATTATTCATTGTAATCAAATTAAAAAATGTTTTTATTTGTTTTTAACAGAATGTAATATGTAAATAAAGGTTATTACAAAAAAAAAAAAATTAATACATGAATGACTACATCATCCCTAATGTGATCAATATTCCTGTAATCTCCAGAAAAAAGTGACACTCCAAAGCTCTGAAAAATTCTGTCTTTAAGACGCGTAGATTCAAATACTATGCGAATGTGAATTAAATTTTGAATTATCAATATTAAATAATATAGCTAAGAAAAAAATAGTTTATGACATTATTTTTGTACTATCTAGTTCAATTTAAATAAAACTCGTTTCGTAATGTTATTAATGTATGGACCTCAAATATAAACCTTAAATAATAAATATCTGAACCAAAATTCGTTATTTTTCGCTTTAACGAAAGAGGGTTTCTTCAAAGGAGCGATTTGAACCAGCGTTTTATGATTACTAACCTGACGTGCTAGTCACTGCTTTAGATGACTAAATCAATCCCCATAAATAAATAAATTAATCTCTGCAGTTCTCACTAGCCTCCTGAGTTTGCTAAGTAATTCGCTACAACCCATGGAAGGCAGACTAACTACAGCCACTGAATGTAGACCTATTTTGATAGTAACACAATTAGGTTTTTTCATGATAATAATAAACGATATTTATATCTTCAAAATAAATATATGTAGATCAAAATGAATAAATAAATAGATTTTCTTCAAAGTAAAAGAAGGGTTAAATAGGACACTACAAGATTCATAAATTCAACCCAAATCAACAGAACAATCAACACCAGTGCTATGGTATACCATCACTCATCATTCAGAAGAAATATTACAACCCTTGTTATTATTGTTACAATAATTGTCAATCCCCATTCTAAATTCAACTAATCTATTTTAACCTCATTATACCTTTAATGAGGTTGTCTCTAGGACTTCTAGTGGACACTCCTCTATTGATAAGGCAGGCGAGTCATTTTCTATTGGAATTCCGCCCATTGAAATGTTTTAGGCGTTTTGTGCCAGTGTAAACCACAGCCATGCCTGATTCTGACAAGGGATTATGTAATATACTGACGGGAGTCTGAATAAGAGTACACTGTATAGAATGGAGAAAAATAAGAGTCTGAATAAAATAGGCTTAGACTGAATGAATATGATCTAATTGCCAAATATTTATAGTGGAGACAGGTAAGCCGAAAGGCATAATGAGGTTAAAATAGATTAGTTGAATTTAGAATGGAGACTGACAATTATCATGGTTGTAATATTTCTTCCGAATGATGAGCGATAGTGTCCTATTATACCCTTAGTTTACTTTAAAGAAAATCTATTTATTTGAGGATATTAATTTTTTTATTGAATATATAAATATCGTTAATTATCATGAAAAAGGAGGGAGTGAAATACCCTTTTAATATAATGTTGGTAAGAAATCTTGTTAAATTCAAATAATACCTAATAAATAGGTTGTAATCCTGGATAACTGTCATATTTATCTTATTTTTGTAGTTTTGGGTACTTAGTTACAGAAGGGAGGGGGTGGGGAAGTGGAGCGGAGGTTGACGTCCTGGTCGGGCGGGCTCGGCACATCTCGTACGGACTCGGCACACACAGGGAAGCCAGGGTACATCAGTAGTCTTACAGACGTCGTCCGGACAGTCTCCCTCGACCGCAAGGTGAGTGTTCCCAAGCGATCTCTGCTCTCGGCCACTGTGTCACCGGGCCACGGAACCGGTTCTGCCCTAGGATGCCCTCACTCAAGTAGTGTCATTAATGGTCCCGAACTCTGGCTAAGCTACGGCTTTTACAACACGAATACTGCATGTGGGATACGGTTAAGGGGCACAAGTATAAACAATATCAATCAAAATGTCAACAAAAAAAAAATTTCAGTTGAGGTGAAACCTTGATATCTATACAGGAATATTTATGATTGATTATTATATATGTGAAATAAGCATTCCCATTAAATAAAAAAATGATACGAATAAATATTTTATATAAAAAAGTATTTATTTTGGCTTAAATAACTAATCACCACTTATATGTCATTAAAATAAGTGAAAACAATGTTGAGATAAATATCTTTAGGACAGACTTAAAAATATCCTATTCTAGCAGAAGTTTTTTTTTTTTTTTTAATTTATATGCTTTAAATAGTGGGGCTGACAATTGATTATTTACCTAGAACAAATAGGTTTCTTTTCATTTTACCCAGTCTATTTCTGGGCTACTTGAAGCTTCCTATTAAATTTTAAATTTGTCAAGCTACTTCGTTATATATACAATATGACCAATTGTTCATTTAACCTGTATAGAGAATAACGAAAAAAAAATTACTTATGATTCTATGAAGAATTGTCTAAAAAGCAAACAAATAATTTTTACGAATTTCAAAAGGAATGCGGCTGGCTGATTATTTCCTAACGAATGGACTTGATGGCATTACAAAAAAAAAAATATTTATATATAAAAATGGTTATTATAACTACCAATGAATATAGAACTATCATACCTTCTGTGATCCGTCTTCATTGATTTCTGCAAAACATCTTCTGTTGGTGGATTACAGAAGGTATGATACATATACATATATATTAAGCTTATATAAAGCCCAGTCTCTCTTCACTCCTCACTGAAAAAGGACAAGAAGTCTTCCCGAAAATTTTAAACGTTGTAATATCTTCTTCTGTGTGTTCACTACAATCTTTCTCCCCCCTGTTCTTAATTATGAGTGCTATATTCTTCGCAGCCGTAAGTATTTAATTATCTCTCTCTCTCTCTCCCTCTCTCTCTATGTGTGTGTGTGTGTGTGTGTGTGTGTTCGTATTCTGCTTCTTCTTGGGTAGGCTTTTTTATACCCGTTGAGGACACAAAGGCGTTTGATCAGAGCTCAGAGTCTGCGGGAAGCAGGTATATATAGATATACCTGCACACTCATACGCACATTCGGATACTCGATCAGGTAGTTTTTCATCAGGTGGATGATGACTGGCTCTGATTTTCTCCTGTAGATGATCTGAAATCTCATCAATCTGAAGTTTTGTCAGAAAAAACCCGAAAAAGGGAAGAGGGGAAACCTCAGGAAGGAATCATGTGAAATGGGATCGCGCTACAAGCCTTGGGATAAGTGCATTAATGGTTGTAATCAAGTTGGGGTTGTAGGGGATATTGTACGCCTATTAAGGATTATTTCGTAGAGACAAAAGGGTTGGAGGAATTATCCTCCCCCCCCCAATCAGCCTCTCAGTAAATTTATCTTGTCTTTTCATGGTCTTTGTAGGCTTGTAAGATAGATTTTGTAATTCAATCACAATTAAATTCCACATGTATTGATACATAGGGTGTCAACTAAGCTTAAGTCAGCTCGTATTTGAAGCGCTTTATTTTACCGGGAATTCCAAATTTATTTGGGTACCCATGGTATCATTACAGAATTAAAAAAGAAAAATTCTGTATTTCTCTAATCCAACAATTACCAAAATTATTACCCTATACATAGGGTTATTATTTATACTTGAACTGCTCTCAGAACTCATCTTTTTTATTTAAAAAAAAATATTGCTCAGAGCTCAGATTATTTGAAATTAGCAGTTAATTGCAGTGCCCAAGTTACTCATCAGAGAGAACTATACGCATTTTAGTAATTGCCTAGGAATAAAAGAGGGATATTCAAGTTTTATCTTATAGTTCCTTAATAATTCGCTTATTTTGTTAGAGTATCTGAAATATTTAAATTAAGGCTTTAAACTTTATCTGTAAAATAAAACTATGTTTATATTATCATATCTAGCAAAATTAGAGTACTGTGAAGTAGAGAAGAGGGGCCTAAACTGGAACCTTCAACTAAATTAAAGGCTTTACTTATAATTATTTAAGCAGAGTGAAAAATTAAAAATATGGGAGATTTTTACTGAAATTAAGCAAAGGCGACCGAACCTACAATGAAAAAGATGACATGTTATTAAGCTACAGTTGGTGTAAGCTACATAATCGTAACACATTTGATGCATCGAAATCATTACCACACACACACACATATATATATATAGTAATCAAGAACATGTGGGATAGAGAGAGTGTAGTGTACACAAAAAAAAACATAACAAGGAGTAATATTTTCGGGGATCTCTCGCTCTTCGTCGGTGAGGAGTGGAGAGAGAGCGAGAGATAGAGATAGAGAGAGAGAGAGAGTGCGTGTGTGTATATGCTGTACGCACTCTAGCGTATTTATTCTTCCATTCTATGTTTAAGCTTTAATATAAGAATATATTTTTTTAACGATTAGGTTATGCAATATTTTTACGAAAAACGCTTATTACGGAAAATATTTACGAATGTAACATCGAACCCGAAATTTTAGTATTCATACCTCTTACACTCATTGTTCTTTTCGGCTTGTAAGTAAAATTTATTATTCAATTTTCTAAAGGCCATTGTGGAATCCCTTGGTTTCTTTAAAAGCTAAACAACTTAAGGGAATGGTCCGATTCCTTCACTATTTACGATTGATTTCGGTCAGTTGTGATCCAGTGTACGTAAGTTGCTAAGCTGATAAGGGACCCAGAGATGCTGAGGAATATAATGTAGTCAAATACATGCAGAAAGGAGAGAGGGAGAAGGGTAGGACCGTCGGGTGTCACCGTTACTCGGACTGTCATCACAGTCAAGATATCACAGTGACACATCACTATTTCAGAACTAAGCCTTTGTTGTACTCCTAGAAATTGAGTACTTCTGCATCAAGGCCTTCCAAATTGGGAGTATTACATGTCCCCCCTCTCCCCTCTGCGAAAATTTGTAATTAATTTTGAGCTTCATTAATTGAGAATAAACGTAGGAACAGCGACACCTTAGCATATTTCCGATATTTCTTTAAGGATACAGTAGTTGATCAATTTAATACTATGTCTGGAGACTGTAATGAAGCTGCAAGGTGGCGCCTTGGGGACTTAGCTATATACCGACCGGGATGTTCCGGGAGCGGAGAGGGGGATGCTCAACCTTCCTGATTTCATTCTTAAATAACTTTCTTAAACTGTGATTTTATTACATTTCTTGCCAGGAAATCTAGCTATTCACATTGCTATCATGACGCGTCTTTTGAAAAATCCTTCGATTTTTAACCAAGTAAAGTTTTTCTATATATTATATATATATATATACAAAGGGATTTTTGGCATAGGGATGTGGCATCGCCATGGGTCAATCCTAGGCATGCATCCTAGGACTGCAAGCAACCACTGCCGGTCCTCCAGGGTTGGGGATCTTTATTACAACCTGAATGATCGTGCCATCCCAAAAAATAGAGTAGGCACCCACAGGAGCCACAAAAGTAATACAGGGCCTGAAGGAGGCAGCCCCACTACCTTTGGTTTACCTAGGCCAAACATCTTGCTCTTTCAAAATAAATTGATTAAAAACCTCCTCATTCACTGCTTAAGGGTTGATGGAGATTGGACTTAGATGATTTTCAATATATATAAAAATATAGCACATTACTATATATATATATCAGTAAAATTATAATAGGAAGAGCAGAACATATAATAATAAATTCTAACATAATTGATTAATAACCAGTTCATAAACAATTTAATTTTATAACATAAACTATAAATTTTTTAAAATTACAACTAACTCAAATTTTAATTTCAGAGGCAAAACTCCAGATTTTTAGCTTTGAACAACTCTTATCAATCTCTTTATTCCATAAATTACAAAAACAAAATATTATACTTTTATTTGTGTAAATCTATAATGGTACATATTAGTGTCATGCCTAAGTGATGGCATAGTTTAATTGTTCCTTACAGTACTCTACTGCAGGAGTTGCAAGTTTGACCCACACACAGCAAATATTGCAAGTAATTTATACCAGTAATTAATGAATAGCAAAAACCATGTATTATAATGAATTATTGAAAAGAATAATTGACCATCTGTAAAGGGCTTACACTTTTATAATTTATAATTTAAATAAGATGCATGTGCATATATACCTTAAAGTTTCATGTTACGTTTATGAAATGAAATATTTTATGTATGCTCTATAGTTTAAAGTTTGAAATACTATCAAAAGTTTAAATTAAAACCTTTAAAGTTACATGTGGATAAGATATTAATATTTTAAAATTAGTAAAATTGCTTGCTAGCACTGACAAGTCAAATTAACAAATTTGTGACAAAGGTTAATAACTGTTTTTTGTTTTTTTAATAAATTACTATTTAACATTATTTAAAATAATGTTTTAATAAAGCTCTATTATGCTTTATATGTTTTTTAAAGCTCTTTAGGATAATTAAATCTGTACAACTTAGTTTCATCAATAATGTTAATAATAAATGTAATAAGAAAGGACTATGTTTTCAGCTATCAAATTTATGGTTTAATGCTGCCTCAAAGATGAAGATGATACTGGCATTTTTATTGATTGTTATCCAGCTGAGCAACCCACTCCCTCTGGTTGACCCAGGTAAGGAGTATCTTTTTTTTTTTTTTTTTTTTTTTTTTTTTTTTTTTTTTTTTTTTTTTTTTTTTTNATATATTGATTCATATCGGACACTCGCTCACTTAAGGTGACGAGAACAATGGAGAAAGCGATATGCAACAGGTGACACAATGCGGGATTAGCGAATCACTCCGGATAAACCACTGCTGATTAGTGCGCTCGTAGTGTGCCTGACTACAAACTTTGAGAAAGAATATGGCGGTCCTGAGACTTGCAGAATAGATCCCACTTCATTTCAGAAATGCAAATTTTATTTCTGCAAAGCAAGAAACATTTTCAAGAAATATATAAAAATGAATAATTGGTTTCTTAAAATTATAATAGTAACTAGTATAGGCAATTCATATATTATTTTAAAAATTATCTAAAAAAGTAGAGTTAAAATTATATTTGAATTCAAGCCCCTGAACATGTAAATCATCAGAATCTAGTAATAAAATTATTGATTTGTTAATGGATGCTAACCTATTTAACAAAATATAAATCATAGAAATAAGTGTATACATATGTAAATATGTATATATATTATTTAAAAGAAAAATGTAATATATTAATATTAGTTGTTGTTATTTCAATGTTAATATCATTGTTAGAGTAAAATTATGATTTTTATATAGTGTAAATAAATTTAAACAATTAACTAGTACAACTATTGAGGAAAGTATAATTATTTCTTATAATTTGTATAACAGACATTTCTCGTAATTGTTAGGGCGTAATAACCTAAACAAATGCATTTCTATCTATCTATCTGAATACGTAAATAATGTTAACCCGCATAAATTTAACTCTGCTTAGAGCTGCCTTTATTCTGTATTAAAAAAAATGGAGTGACAATAAATCTACGATCTATGGAACCGACTATTTTACGTTAAATCAAACTCTAAAGAGCGAGTAAGAGGGGTAAGGGGAAAACCTAGACATGAAAGAGGTAAGCCTAGGAGGACTGCAATCATTTTTGTGGATCTTGAAGTAAGTAAATATTTACCGGACTATGTTCTCGTAGGTTTTTATTTTAAAAATTGAGGATGCCTATATATAATTTTGAACAGAGTATATTCATACAATTAAATGCTAGGGGATAGAATAAAAAATTTAACTGTCTCAGCCAGGGCTCGAACCTGGATCTCATGCTATCCGGGCAAGCGCGTTAGCCTTTTACACCACCGGGACTAGCGAGATAACTTAGTTAGATTTTTTATTCTATTCCCTTACATTTAATTGTTTAAAATTTACGTGGGATTAAATACCACAATATAAGTAATATTTATAGGAGTATATTTAAGTTTCTCCAATATAGGGTCTATGATGATCTGTCTAAATATGACAAAAGTCACGTCATAGAATAAATTTTTAAATATTTTTATTTGTGGTTTTTTTTTATCCCACGTAAATTATAAATAATTCATGAGAGGGAACAGAATAAAAAAATCTATCCTAGATATCTCACTCTATTCCCTCTTCATTAGCGAGGGCCTAACTTACGAGAAAGACGAGAAATTCGTCTTAAACTCGAAGTAGCTGACATTGTCCCCTCTTCATTAGCGAGAGCCTAACTTACGAGAAAGACGAGAAATTCGTCTTAAACTCGAAGTAGCTGACATTGTCATGCATTTTGTCGGCTCTCGTCATTTA
>KZ810983.1:5688-15697 GCA_000696205.2 Oncopeltus fasciatus | reverse complement strand
ATATATAAAGTTACAAATTCTAATTTTAAAATATCGAAATCAATTTTCCAAATTAGGTATTAAGGGTTTCAAAAGGGTTGAAAAAAATTAATCTTGGCTGAAATCGGATGTGAAGGAAAAGGGGCTTTAGAGGAAGACCAACATTTATAAACTTCATATTTTCTTTATAATTGGTGTTGAAAATAAGTCCATTGATCTGTAAATTCAATATGTATTATGAATTAAAGTTTGAAACTTAGTCATATAACATTTGTTATTCCAGAACAAATTTGCGAAAAACGGTATTAAAGGTTATGAATTTTTGTTAGATTAGTAAAATTCATGTACGATGGTCAGGAGCTTCCCCCACTCTTCTCTCCCGAACATTCCATAGCCAGCTTTAGTGGTAAATTCCTTTATTTACTTTCATTTTAGTGGAACGTATGAAATTAGCTTCGTTTATTTAGCTGCTGTATGACTTTATATCGTTTTTTTTTTTTTTCTTAATAAATTCTGGGGTTAATAATTTACCCTAAAGACTTGATTTTTAATCATAATATGATTACGATATCAAATTATAAATAAATTTATAGTTGGGGAATTTTTTTATGTATAAGTAGAAGCTCTTCATTGAACATGCAGTCATGGAAAAGATAAAATTACTTTCTGAACAATTCCTCGAGCTTAGAATAACGGTTCGACATTATTTATTACCGGTGCCACTATAACTGTTACTGCTATTAATGTCGATAAGAATAAATGCTAATATCACGGATCTATTGAAATGGCAAGTTTTCAATATGTTTATTCCTCAATAAGTATTATTTTCACCTGACCAAAGCAGCAAGTATTTTCTTTATAAAATATAATCCAATTTTGGATTCAAAACTGTCAGCGAGGTATTAGATTTTTTAGAAAACGAAGTATTTTATTTTATTTTTTTTAAAGTTTCGGAGTAAATTATCGGTTCTTGTTCAAAAATACATTTTTTTTTTTTTTTTTGTTGTGTGAAGTTTTTCAATGCAAGGATAGAAGTAGAATAATCAATTATTTATTAATAAGAACAAGAGGAAGAAAGAGTGTAGTGAACATAGAAAAGGAAACAAAAAAATTAACACTAAATAATAAATAAAATTTTCTCTTTTTGTATGTTCATTACACTCATTCTTATTCCTGTTCATTTATATATATATATGTGATCTATCCCACTGCCAGGAATCGATACATTACTAGTCCATGACTGAGTCAATGGGATAGCCTTGCTACGGGCTGACATGTGGAGTTCTTGGAGAAGTGTCCCGTATCCTGTACCACTTTTCCCTAAGACTATTGGAAATGAGTATAACATTTTCATGGCTTTAAGCTGTGATTTTCTTACTGTAAGTGCACTGTTTTAACTGGCTAGAACCACAGAGCCGAGTGAGTAAAAAGTTATTACTTCTTCGTTTTCATTTTAAAGGACACAGTTTAGGATTTTCTTCGCGATACAAGAGATACTGAGAATATGTGTGAAGTAATCCATCTACAATAATATAAAAGAAAAACTTATATAAAAAAAAGTACAATTTTCCGGTAAATAAAGTAAATTGTGTGTTTTGACACGGACTGCTTAAGCTGTAAAGATATAAATTGTCGAAATGCAGAAATTCCTAGACAAACACTAGAGACATGATGTCTTAGGGTACAATATAGCTAGAGTACGCCTTTTGTTTACCTGGAGGTCTTGCACTACAGAATAACCTTCCTAACCTTACTTAGGGTGCACTACTTATCCCCACTGATGTCGTCTCCTCCCACCCCTCATGCGATTTTAGCCTAGTATAAAACCACATTACCTTAAAAAAAAAGAATAGGAATCCCGAGGTCAAAATTCTCTAAAAACCTGGTGGCCATCTTGGTTGGATAACCTAACTGTGCAGCGAAGGAGAACCCATTTGTTGTTTTACCGTGGGAACCTTTTTATAACGAATCATATGGGAGTTTACGCTGCCGTACAATAGTCGATGCATGCTTAGGTTAAAAAGGAACAGTGTTTGTCTCTGTTTTCTAGCCAAAAATACCCTTTAAAATAGATCTTTCATTCCTTAGTGTGTTTTTGGAATAAGCTTCTATGATTGCTCAGATGTTTTAATACACTTTTTCTTCGTTCCACCGAGCTAAGAGATTATTTAGGGACTGATACTTATAAGGAGGGCTTATACAAGAACAACGATTGATTTACTGATTCTTATATCAATAAAGACAGTAATTATCAAAATGAATTTATTTATTTTTTTAGTAATATGCTGGAGCTATGAGATCCAAGGATACAATAGAACCAGTCAACGCCTTTTGTTTACCTAAATTTCGTGCTCTACTACATCTTTTCTCCAGTGGTATGCCTTCCAGACCGCAAAATTGTAATAATAGTAAGTAATAAAATAAAATAAAAATTCCTTCATTTATATTTATGATTTAGGTTCCAACCTTTATAGTAAGTTGCATTAAAATCAAGAACAGACATTTTCTTATCTTGTCTATGGGCTTTTAGAGATTAATAATTATAAATTTATTTTATAGATCGGATAAAACTGGAAATTAAAGTCTGTTCTAACAAGATTTTACCATTTTCAATTTTAACCTATTTAAATCCCCCTCGACCAATTCCAAGCATTATTTTTAAATAATGGTAAGATAACCCAGATTCTATATATAGGCTTTTCTAGTCTTCATACTTTTATTTTAATTCCGTAAGATTGGAGAAAATGTAGCACTTTTATTTGGTTGAACACAAGAGAGTTAAAAAATGAAATCATATATTAATAAATTGTAAGAATAATTATGAATAGTAATAAGTAATAAAATAATTATTGTAAGAAGTCTATAAATATTATAAAAATTCGTTCCAAATAGTTGGTTGGATCAAAAGGGAATTTATCAGATCTTTGCACGAAGAAAATAGTGAACGCTAAGCCCAGTTTCAACTACATTCCAAACAAAAAGAGAATTAATAGAAACGTTTGATATAGACCTTGTAAATAATAAATAAATAAATAATAAATTAAAAGCGGCAATCCTATAAATATTCTACGAGAATCAAAAGTTCTTTTTATATTATCATTTGATCTTATCTTTAGCTAATTGAGAATACTTATATCCCTAATTTTTTTATATCCCCAAAATGGTCTGCAATCTGCCTAAAGTCTTAAGATTACGGCCATTATTGTTATACGTTAAAAAAAATGATTGTTTAGTCAACAAATTGTATAAATGGTCAGTAAACAACAACTAAACAAATTTTTCAGTAGTAAATATGTGTATATTAACTTTCAAAACCATGTAACCGACCACTTTTTCTTTTTCTTTTTGGGTATGATTTTGCTTAACAACAAAACAAAAAGCATTTATTTTTTGCCTTTAAAACCTAGTTTCCAATAAGAAAAAAATGAGAACTGCAAACTGTACCGTCAAATGAAATTTATGGATTAGGTAAAAAGTTCTACTAATTTAAAGTTTTACCGTGTATTCCTACAATATTCTTCTTATAAATAAACAAATCTGATCAGAGTTTTATTGGTATAAACTTATTATAAGCAATAAGCCCGCGCTGTAGGTAAAAAACACATTTGCACTTGAAATTTCGGTTAACCCCCACACATATTGGTCCTATTTTGCTAAACTGCCAACTTAGCCTTTCGTATATCAATGAGAAATCAATCAGGGTTTCGGCCAGGATGAAAATAATCAAATACTCCAAAATTATTGGGTAATTATTTTATTTTATTATTGCCAACGACTAAAAAACTGATTTTTGTTTTGCAGTCTGCGATGTGACCATAAACCTCCTTCAGAAATCTCTCCAGATATCACTATCGCCCTGATGATGACTTAGTAAAGTTAAGTCGAAATGTTGGCAATAATAAGATAAAATAATTACCTGACAATTTTGGAACATTTTATTTTTCTCTTACTGGTCGAAACCCTGATTAATTACATTAATTATTAATTATTTCTCACGCAACGGCCAACCAACCACCAACCTTTCATGTGTCAAAAACTCTGTATATGAGTGTGTATGTAAATTTTTGGAAATATCACTTGAGTAGTCTGGACCGCAAAATTGTAAAAATCTAGCAGGAGGAACCATTTAAATAACTACATTCCTTCGGAAATTCCCCTCCCCCAACTAAGAAAAAATTAGATTTTTTTAAATAATTAAAAGATGATTTGATCAGGAAATTGTTTTAAAAAATAGATTGGGTGATTCAGAACACTTGTTTTATAATCTAACTTGTTTTTTAGAAAATAAGTGATTTCTTAGTTGAAAAAATACTTTCAAGAAATTTAGTGCTGAATAGTACATTGCATCTAGTTTCAGGCTTCATAAAAAATCAAAATTTAAGAAATATTATGTACAATGTTTTTATAAAAATCATGAAAATAATTAAA
The DNA here is from genome assembly GCA_000696205.2 of Oncopeltus fasciatus. Classification (NCBI taxonomy): domain Eukaryota; kingdom Metazoa; phylum Arthropoda; class Insecta; order Hemiptera; family Lygaeidae; genus Oncopeltus; species Oncopeltus fasciatus. The sequence continues at coordinate 11,290 of KZ810983.1, read as the reverse complement.
TGTGCTAAAGGGAAAATTTAAATTTTTCACTATTCTGAGACAAAAACACAGCTTATGGTAGCTTCGATGTAGAGAGAATCGTTCAGCAGGCCTGAAAATATGCATTGTGATTTGTACAGTACTTCTTCGCCCACATTTTCCTTGAGGCTTGACCACATGGGAAAGTTTTTATGACGATTTTCATTGATATCTTTTCAGACCATTTTGTTCTACTTTTATTGAGTAAACAGTTTCGGAGTTCCTCTCTTGTTCCTTTCGACCTTATGTTTTTTATTGTGTATTTTCTCGACTCACACAAAGAACCAGATTACCAAAAAACGTGCTTAGAGGGCGACAAAACTTTTAGAATGATTTTTTTTTTATAACTTGAGCACAGGGAGGAGTAAAGAGGTTAAAAATTCTTCATAAGAATTGTAAATTACTCAGAGGTTATTTTCGTAATTGCATTCTTGGCTTGTAAAAGGTTATCCAAAAAAAGAAAAAGGAGACTTGTGTAATGCAGGCTCTAAAGACTTATTGAACGAGACGTGTAGTGAGGAAGGGAGCAGATGGGACCACATGCGAATCTAATTCCTGAGATAGGCCATTTGCTGATTGCAGCCTTAACCCCACTCTTCCAGGGGTCAGGCAATTCCTGGCCAATGTCCGCCTGCAATTGCTGGAGAATGCCGGCCTTCTTTCTCCGCTCTCTGCTACTCCCTCCCCACCCCCCAACCCAAGCCCTGCATGATTAAGTAAATGGTGTAATGGCTTCTGAAAGAACTGCTTCTTCCTTGTCCCTCCTACCCACTAAGCGGGTAGGTGGTCAGGACAGATTTCCCTAAAACACCTAGAGGAAATTAGTGTAAGAATGTCCGTGTACACAGGAGCTATCACTAACAATCAGATTTCCATTACATAAATTAACTATAATAACACTAAATTATTTGTAGGAAAGTCATACCACGAAGATACAGTACACAAAACTTACTTAGCGAACTTCCTTCATTAACTTTGCAGAAAATACTCGCGAGCACGAAAAAATCTTAAAAAGTTCTTGGTAATGTTTTTGGAAGAAAACCTTTTCTTTCTTTTTTCTGGGACTAACAGAGTCCTCTTGAATAACATTTACACTATTTACAATTGTTTGTTTTATTGTTGTTGTTTTTTTGTTTTTTTTACTTTTTTCAATTCTTATTAGGAAGTATTGGCAATGATGAGGGCACGCGGCCATTTCCTATTCAGGCTGCGTGGTGGATTATTAGGATGGGTTATACTGGATAGAGTTTGGGCTAAATTAATAAGCAAAATTCACAGATTCAGTTTGGATAAATAGGAGATGCTGGAAAAGAAGGTATCTGATTATGGGAAGAGAAGGAGCATATAGCCTCCCTTTCAAACACTTAGGGCGATGAAGGGGGGGCCATCTACAGGTTTCCGTCCCATTCTAAACACCCATAGTTCAGGGCAAGCTTTTATTCATCGAAAAAAGCTTGCCCAAGGCGGATTTAAACTCCCAGATTTACAGGATTACGAAACTTGAATGAATCCCCGAACTACACTGGAACATCAGATTTTTATTTTATTTATTTATTATATGAATAATGAAGGAGATTAGTGTTTCGACACTCCCATGGAATACTCTTTTCTATGGCACAATTAAATACAAATTTCTGGACTAATTCTTTCTTTAAAGTGTAAAATATATTTTAAAAAAAGACTTAAACAAAAACACTTATTAAGCTCATTGCTGGTCTTTTTCTGGAGGATTCCAAAAATCTAAGGATGGATCCGTACGTTTCTGAAGTGCTTAGATTACAAAAATATAGTTAAAATAGTATAAACATATTAACGAATATTGTTATTTCACAAACAAGATTACATTTCAAACGGAAATTCAAGTCTTAACGGGATTTCCTTCATTATTTTACATCTGAGCCCTTTCAGGGTTAAGGATCTCATCATTAGAATCCAGGAATCCCCCAACGGCGTATCAATGAGATACATGGATACTCATGTATCTATTTATATTAGTTAGGATTTATTTCTACATTAAAAATATATTTCGGTAGAGCTACGGAAAGATATTAGTAGAGAATTTGTAGGTGTTCGGTCAAGGTTGATCTTAAAAAAACAATTTAAAAAAGAATAAATATTTTTTATTATCTGCCAAAGTCTCGGCTTGCATTGTAAGCCATCTTCAGGGCTATCATGAAGGCGAGAGTGGACGTGTTGTTACCAGGAACAAATGTTAATGACTGACTCTTAATGAGAAAACTCTCCATTTGAACCATGTAAAGACATTTTTTAACAGTTTTATTTTATAGCATTTTTTGTAAGTTGCTATAATTTTTTAACAAAAGAAAGCTATCATCAGGGTTCGATTCAATTACAGAGACTAATACCACAGATAATTACGACTACTCGCCCTATAAACATCTTGGAATATTGGATATTCACGTATATTGCATATTCAGTACTCACTGTAAGCACTAGGCAGTACATTGTAAGATTATTTGTACTGCGATTTTAGTCTCTTCCTTGATGGCTGACATCAGCTCAGTTGGAAGATTGAATTCTAAGCCAAAAATATTTCTTCCGAAAATGGACGACGAAGGAAAAAGTTAATGACGCTGAGTCAGGCACCAGGCGGTGGGCGAGAGGCTCTGAGGAATTTCTTCATAATATAAGACGCACCGAGAACCCGCGTAGAATGATCCATCTACAGGGATATAACTGGGGAAAAACTTGTAAAAGAATGTATAATTTCGTGTGGGACTCTTTGTATGTTTCGAAAGTTTCAAAATATAACTGTTTAATTTTTAAAGCTAGTAATTATCAAAGCGGCTTCTGTAAAAATTTTGTGGAAAATAAATAGTTTTTTTTCTTTTTCAGAAAGTTATTACAGCACAGATACTGCCAATTATTATTTAATACACACACACACATATATATATAAATTATTATTCAATATATCAGTGACAACATGACACTCTTCAACAGAAAGAGAAAGTAGATAATTATATATGTGTGTTTGAGTATTTGTTTCTAGTTCTGGAGAAGGAGGGAACTGACAAGTAAAATTCATTTAGAAAATGAGGGGGGGGGGAGGATCAGGAACACCATTCAAGAGCTTGCTAGCAAAGTGGCAACACTGCTTACTCTCATCTCATTGGCTGATGCCCCAGCCAATCAGAGACCACCATTTATTCCCTAGAAGCGTTAGAAAAATCACCTCCATTTTTTGCACTCCGAAAGCTTCGGAATCTTCTTTACGGAGGAGTAGACCGCATGGCGGGCCCAAGGGCATCGAGATGCCGAAAGAATGCAAGGGCAGTTAGCAGCACAAATTAAAATCATCACCAAGGAAGTGAAACTCAATGTGCACCATTCAGGACCCTCCCCCCACACATATTTTGTCTTAACTACACGATTTAATAAACCTAAAACGATAGGAAAATCATCATCAATGCATTACTATCAATCATCATTCAGAATAACTATTACAGCGATTATAAATTGTCAGTCACCCCTCTAAATTCCACTAATCTATTTTAACTTTTTTCAATATCTTTCGGCCTACCCATCTATCTCCATTGTAAATATTTTGTAATTATATCATATTTATTCAGTTAATCCAATCCAATTCTATTTTAAAAATTCTATTTTAAGTTCACCTTTAATTCAGATAACTCTCCGTATATTCTCCAATTCCTTGTCTACTTTTAGGCAGGGCGTTGTCTATGTGGTCTATATATATAAACAGGCTTTTGATTATTTATGTTAAAAAATAATAGTAAAATCGGTAAATCATCATTTAGAGAAGCAAGAAAAGGTTGGAAAACTACTTCCATTTTGTGAACCCTGCATAACCTCACTTGCCTTAGAAATCCTTCTGGAGGAACATCGGGATCAAGAACGTTGCCTATAGTAATTCTTTAATGACGTCATTGAATGATTCGTAAGCACACGAAAGGAAGGAGACGCCCCACCAACGCGAAAATAAATCCTTTCTGCGCCTTAAGGAAATGGTTTTAATTATAAAAATAGCTGAGGAGTGTTAGGCTTCCTGTCTAATCCCAGTGCTATCCCATTTGGACTGTTCTGCCTTCCTCTCGCCAACCTGCTTTTGCCATAGAAGACCACATTTCATTATTGTGGTATGTGTCAGGACATGCCTCTTCCCTTACAAAGAAAACAGGCTCACTCCTGAGGGAATTCCCCGGCTCGTCTCCTGTGAAACTGGTGAAATAATGAAATGCTTGCTGCCGTTGTAATTAAATAATTGAATGCCAATTCTCATACAGCTGTCTTTCACTAATACTCACCCAAATGGTGGGTTGTTTAAGTAATACAGGGGAATACCAAATAATAATTTTACTCAATGAAATGCCATATGACGTTTGCCTTCCATTAAGTTTGGGATTACCTGGTTGTTATCAGTGAGTTATTTATTAATGTTTTTGTACTAAAATACACTTATGAGAACAAATGGTTGCAATTTACTCTGAATATACTGGAAATTCTATAATCTGTGATTATTGCAGGTCTTATTTAAATACTACTCTTGCTACTACTGAAAGACTTTGAAGAACAAAAAACATTGGAAATATTTTATTAGTACTATTATAATTTTATTACTATAATTCAGTCATTTTATAGTAATATTAATGGTTTTATAGTACCAATACTCCATATCCAATTCTAATTGTGAGGGATGGGGATTTTTCATGAATCCTTTATAGTAATATTTATGGTTTTATGGAACCTTCAGTTCATACCCCGTCCAAATGGTGGGAGGAGGTGACTCTAAACAAATATAAAACAAGACTGCCACGAAAGTCAGCCGGACGCTTGCTATTCTAAACTAAATAAGTGTATAATAATTTTTTTTATTGCTTTGAAAATTTCAATAACTAATGAACTTAAAATTTTAATAAGCCAGATTTTCAACCATAATGCTAATTAGATATACTTATAAGACCGAAAAATTTAAAAATGCTTTTTTTTAAACCTTCGGATCCAATAAAAATAAAAAAAATTGGGAAATGTTAAATACTATGTTCAGACAAGAACATAAGAGTAGTTCGTTTGGTCATCTCAAACTTAGTTTTACAGGATTCATAATATCTATAATTACTGTAGGTAGTAAAATAACTAATTGAAACCGTTCGGATAATGAAAATTTAATATGGTTATATATAGATTTTACGCCTATTTGGTTTTTTTAAAAAAAATTTTCTGTACCTCTTATAATCAAAATTACATCAATATCATCAATTATGTTCAAATGGAGAGTTTTTGGCCGTAGAGTAGATGTTATTTTGTTTGGGTTCGGTCAAAGTAGATCCCAAAAAATACACATTTTTAAATTGTATTTTTTTTAATCTACCTTGACTGAACCCAAACAAAATAACATCAACTAATTATCAATTATGATATTGCTCTAAAACCCCACTTTTCCTTTCCCTAATCTTATTTCAATCAAGAACTAATTTTGCAACATTTTACAATTAAAAGCCTGAATACCGAAACTGGGTTTTGTTTTTTAAAATAAGGGGGTCCTCCATCACTCTGAATTACATTATTAATTTTATTTTTTGATAAATACTATTATATATAA
>KZ810982.1:2812-22238 GCA_000696205.2 Oncopeltus fasciatus | reverse complement strand
GCTTACAATGTAAGCCGAAACGTTGGCAGATAATCCTTTATTAAAAAATACATTTTTAAATTTGTGTTTTTTGGATCTACCTTGACCGAACCCCAACTAAAATCATCTTAGAATAATATCTACGGTCAACAAACTCTCCTTTTGAGTTTTTTATAATATTTTATAAAGGAATTTTAAAAAAATCTTGTACTAGAAAGATTCTAGCCTAAGACTGTGTAACACTAATGCAACAAGAAAAAAATATAATTTTAAAGTAACACATCTAGGTAAATAATCTAAAGGGTTATTATGACTACCAATGAATATATAAGACATCTAGGGATGACTGCAACGAAACTAGGACACGACTGGAAAAATGAGGACCTGAAGGATTGGTTTTTAATGAATAGCATTTTTTTTTTTTTTTTTCAGTTCAGAAAAAATGTTATTTTCGGTTTTTAAAGTCGGAGTTTTAAAAAGAAGTACCCATTCGGGTCATTCTCGTTAAAATATTTTACACATTACCTCCAGCATTTCATTTGTATTTACATCACATACGTTCATTATTAGATTATTTTTGTTGGGGTTCGGTCAAGACAGAGAAACCTTTTCCAGGGCCCCCAACAAAAATACCTACGGTCAAAAAACCCTCCATTTGAACAAATTCATATTTTCTACCGTTTGGTTTCATCTTTTTCGGGAATGAGAGGCTGTCGTTTGCAACATCAACACTGGGGACATGGTTTGGAGGTTCGTTGGCCGTCGAGTATTATGCTGGAGAAATTCAGGGTTTAATTTATTAATTACAGTTGTATTGCATTTCAGTCATGATGAGGACTTACAAGATAGGTCAAAGCGTCGACAATAATAAAATAAAATGATCACCCAACGATTAAGGAGTATTTTATTTTTCTGATCCTGGCCGAAATCCTGATTAATTTCTCCAGCATTAACATTGGACAATCTTAACTTTTCCTTCCTTGGGTGGATGATTCGATTATATTACACAATACCTGATATGCAACTAAAACTGAAAACATATATATATATATATTAATGTTGAAAAACATAAATATATATATTGGGAGGTAAAGAAAAAAGTGGTAACGGTAAAAGGTTAGGCTGGAGGAGAAGGAAACTCCTGCCATTGACTGGAGAGTGTACCTGTGGGGTATCGAGGCTCCAGGTAAAAGATTTACAGTGGGGGCCCCTGGAAAAGGGACACCGGCTCTAATGGAGGGGGTCTGGTTCACTGGAGCAAGCTGGAGTGGCGCGGACCCACGACAAAAGCCACTACATCACCGGGCAGAGCAAACCTTCCGCCCCTACACTGCACGTTCCAGTTCCTACAAGAGCTGCACAAGTTGTACGCTCAGCGTCCACTTCCTACGTCCCACTGCCTCCTCCGGTCCTCCCCAAGGAACTTCCCTCAAGGCTCTGCAAATAGGATCCAAGAAACGGGAGTTGTCTCTAATAAAACCATGCATAAAATGAGTCTTGTTTATGTATAGGTTTGTCTACACACAAAGTGTGAATTATCGACCAGGTTATGAAATAGATATGGTTAGAGGTTCGTTGGTCGTCGAGTACTATGCTGGAGAAATTAGTCAGGGTTTCGACCCGGATCAGAAAAATAAAATACTCCTAAATTATTTGATAATTATTTTATAATTGCCGACGTTTCGACTTAACCTACTTCCAGTCATGGAAATGTGAACTTAGGGACAGGACGTCCTCTCTACATGATAGCCCTGAAGATGGCTTGCAATGTAAGCCGAAACGTTGGCAGATAATCCTTAGTTCCGGCTGATGTAGTCAAATTTTTTTATTCTATTCCCTTGGATTTATTGTAATAAACTTTTAGTACCTATACTAAACTTGTTCTAGACTCTGAGATGTGATGATCTCCCTTGGAGATCTCTCCAAACACCACTATCGCCCTGATAATGACTTAGAAGTTAATTGAAAACGGCGCAAATATTAAAATAATTACCCAAAAATTTTAGAGTATCTTATTTTTCTGATACTGGCCGGAATCCTGACTAATTACTCCAGAATTATGAAATACAGTTTGAAAGTTATTAAGGATTTTGGTCATATAATTTTGTACAAATGCTTCTTTCTAAGCCAATATTTTGAGTATGTATTTCTTTACTTTTAGGCTGTAAATACACCTTTCTTCTATTCTTTTTTTTTTTACAATTTTGATATGATTAGTAATAATAAAACTAATAAACTATTATGTGATTTTTAATCCTTATTAAAAAAAAGTAAACTAAGCAATCTTTTAAAAATATATTCTAATTTCAATTAACTTACCAAGAGTAAAAGGTTAATAGCAACACATAAGCCTTGTACATCTGCACTTCAATATATAACTTTACTTATGTAACCTACCCTCCGAATCAATGTTGTCATTGCTAGTATAATAGTTCTTTTATCTCTTTACAAATACAGTTAAAATTCCGTATTTTAGAAACAAATTATAATGCATAAATAAATCTATCCATTATCTATCTATTAAAATATAATCTGAAGTTAAAAAAATGGTGTCAGGAGCCCCATCTCGATAGCCATATCTCTGCGATTCTAACGTAAATCAATAACATTAACAATTATAATAAATTTATTAAATTAGAAAATTCCAAAGAAATCGTTTTTCCTATTATTTTTCCAATCCTATCAACTAGATAACAAAAATGATAGAGCATTAATACATATGCATAAAAAAAAGGAAAGAAGGATATTACATTCACAAAATGGCTAGGATAAATAGTTTTTAAAACATCTGATAAAATATGTAATTTTAAATAAATTAAAAATAAATTTCCTAATTAATAACACGGAGAAGAAAGTTCTAGAAAACGGCGTTTCTGGAGTGAATTTTCGAAGTTCAGTAAAATTTTTGAAAAAAATAAGTATTAGACACAACCTTTAATTGTGACAAATTGCTCAAAATTTATTTATGTAATGAAAAAATACAATTGAATTAGTTGATTCTTCAGGGGTTTACCAACAAAGGACCAGGGTGAGGATCTTGCTCCGCTTCATATGTCGGTAGAACACCAGTAAAGTTCAAATTAAGATACAAAGAACACATGGAAAGAAAAGATAAAAGTCCTGTGAGCATTTATTAAAGATGGCCGTATGGGCGGTGCTCATAAAGTCGACGTTTTGCAAAAAAAAAACAGAGGCCCGGGAACTAAATAAATTAGGGGAAATATAAATTTTCCTTGGGGCGCCAGGGTAGCTCAGGGGATCCGTACGGGTCTCTCAATCCTGACGCCGCGGGTTCAAATCCCGCCCAGGTCAATCTTTTATTTATAATATAGAAGCTTGTCCTGAGCCATGGGTGTTTAGAATGGGGTGGCAACCTGTAGATAGCCCCTCCCTCCAATGACCCTAAGTGGTTGCAAGGGAGGCTACCCCAGCAAAAAAAAAAAAAAATAAATAAATAAATTTTCCTTGACAAAAACTGGACAATAATCTGGGGGGGGGGGGGTGGATCTGTAGATAATGGGTGAACCCCAGCCCTCAATGCCATTATCCAGTGGTAGGCCCCAAGCCCATCGAGATATCATCTTTCATTTCCAAGTACATTAATGTCCAACATAATTTCTTTGAATATTGACTTCCCGTTAAATTTTAATTGACTCGTTATACTTTAAAAATTTATTTACAGGTGTTACATTTTTAAAATGAGCACTTATACATGATTCACACACACACACACACACGCGCGCGCGCGCGCACACACGCGCACACGCGCACACGCGCGCACACGCACGCACACGCCCGCACACGCGCGCACACACGCGCACACACGCACACACGCACACACACACACACACACACACACACATATATATATATNTATATATATAAAGTACTTTAACTATGATAAAAATTTATACTAGAGCATCATTTTATAGTTTTGGATTAGTTCTGAATATGACCTTCTGAAATTGGAAATAAATACGTTGTAGGAAACACAACTTGTCGGGGATTCGGTCTGGATTCGGAAGAAAAAAAAAACCACTTTGTGAACGAATAAAAAACAACAACCAAAAACGTTTTGAATGTTGTCAACGTTTCGGTCTAAATTTTCAGGCCTTCTTCTGGTAAATGTGGTTAATGGAGTTAGACAGGCTCTTGGCCCAGCACATAAATGCCTCTTCATAATTGTAAACATTTTAGTAATTATTGTTTAAACTATATTAAAATTTTGAAGGTAAGACTGAATTTAAAAGTGAAACTATAAGAACTTTACCAAATACAACTAACTTCCCTATTGCTGTAAATGAAAGCGTTTAATAGTCACAATTCAAAAATTTTCAACGTTAACTTAAAAAAAAAAAGTATCTTTTTATAGATAGAAGGTACTTTAATGGCAGGAAATACTCGTATATAAGTTTTCATATTATGTGTCCATCCATTAATGACCAGCTAATTACACATAAACTGAATGTTGTAACAGTACTGTTACAATGTGGGCTGTATTCGACTGCATTGCGTTCTTGCGTTATAACTGGTCCATCCACAGGTAAGCGAATCCTGGAATACAACCCCCCCCCCCCCCCCCGAAATGTTTGGCATTCGGAGCTCACAACCAGTCCCCCACTCATTACTGCCACAAGTCCGTTTATCCCGAGCTGTGTGGCCTAATCCTGTCTGTTACGCTTAAATTCGCGTTGACTCACAACTCATATGTGTGTGTATATCCCCCTCCTCCCCCCCACCGTCTGCCTGACAATGAAATTTTATGTCAATATACCGCTGTCCACAAAACTGTCCGATCTCTTGTCATGTATAGTATCCCCCTAACTACTGCTACAAAATAACAGGGGGGAGGGGGTATGTGTGAATTTATATGTACATGTATATGTGTGTATTTTTTAAATTATCTGCCAACGTTTCAGCTTACATTGTTAGCCATCTTCAGGGCTATCATGAATGCGAGAGGGGACGTCCTGTCCCTAAGTTCACATTTTCATGTCAGCCATGAAAACTGACCGAAAAAATACAATCTAAAAATAATATCTGCGGTCAAAAGACTCTCCATTTGAACAAATATCTTATCTTAACCTAGGAAAATTAATAAGTTAATGTAAATATCAAAATAGTTGGTTGACCGGTGAACTTTAAGAGTCAATTTTTAACAGAATGTAATATGTAAAGAAAGGTTAAAAAAAAAAACATAATATCATGCATGCTACCAGAATACGATGCAAACGGTGTTGTACTGGGAAGCCTTAGTATTTTCCAAAAAAAAAAAAAAAAAAAAACGTAACACTACATACTTGAACAATTTTCTCTTTTTTTTTTTTTTTTTNTATTTCCCTCTCCCAAAAGGGGAAGTCCCTTGACGACACAGATAGGGCCGATATAAGACATCTGTCCTTCGAGTCGGAAGGCAGTCAGTATTCACCGACTAACTGATGTAGCAGCTATTCCACGACAACCTCTTCCATAAACATTTGTAAGTGTGAATTCCTAAATCTTACTCTAACTACTCTAAATCTATAAGATCTTACTCCTTACCTTTTGGGTTATATTTTTTAATTTAATTTAACATAAGACTTTTGATCCCCTGTTAGAAATAACTCTTTGGACGTGATCTCTATCAGTTAAATAATTTTAGAGGTGGTTCAAAGTAGAGTTCTTAATCATTAATTGACTTAAATAAAGGAATTATTTAGTTTAAATCTTTCTTTTTGAACTATCCTCACATTTATCTTAATAATTTTGGGAAGGGCCTTTATTCCATCACCCTGGTAGCAGCTTTTAACGTTGTCATTTGAGTTACACTCCTATTTAACTGTCCTAATACGTCATTAAGCAAACATATTTAAAGAACAATATTAGTTAATGGTAATCATGGAGGGATTACATTACCACTCGTGGGGTATATATAACATCGCAAAGGAAAAATATATATATATATATATATTTCATGTTATGCGTCGTATCCTTCATGATGTTTATGTAATGTTGATGCTTTTATATGGAGATAAACACAAGCTCCGGTCATATAAGTACTAAACCCTTTTTTATACAACATAAAATTTATATTGAATCGCGATTCACTAATTTTTGCAGGTCCATTTCTTGATGGAAATCGCTATGCAGAACGGAAGTTAAGAGTCACCCTGGAGCAGACAGGCCACGAATCAGGAAGAGTCCTGGGTGCGCCCATGTTATTAGTGGATGTCTCGGAAACCCCCCCCCCCCCCTCACACCGCCATTCCACCCTTATTCCAACGTCCAACTTTCACATGACGTTAGCACGCACTTTTCATTGCATGTTTCCTCATAGACATGCTTCTACTAAATACATGCTTGCCTACATACAGAAACTATTCAAGGTTTATGAATGTTGAGTGAAAATCACTCCTGATTAGTGCAATGTTTACTTCAAGAGTCACTAGATTTATTTTAAGTCAAGTAGAAAATCAATCCATAAAAAATTATACACAGCAAATCAAATTGTATTAAGGTAAAATCAATCCATAATCAAAAAATGAGTAAAAACAACCAGAATTGTAAAAATTAAGAGTTCAGACAAAAATTTTGATTTTATCAATAGACAGAACTGTTGTTTTCCCACTTCCAGCGAAAATGTGTTTGAAATTGCATTTTTATTTTATTTTTTCAGAAAAAAAAGAAAAAAAACTAAGAGTTTTTTTATCTTACCCGACAGTTTAGGTAAACTCTAACCCCTCTTGGTTTTATTTTACTAATTTTAAATATTTATTTTTTTGTATTTTAAAATTAAATGTTTCTAGTGAACTATTTGTTGCTACTACACCATTAAATTACAATTCAGAACTTTGCTAAACCCATTTTCATATTATTCAACATCGCCATTTAAAATGAAACCAATTTATGTCGAATTTATTGCTTTATCACGAATATTTCAACTCCTACTCCGAAAAACACTTTTTCAACCCTCAAACATACACGGTTTCCAAGAACGAATTTCCCGAACAAAGGGAGCTGATTCAGGGTATCAGCGCTGTTAAAAATTTGTTTAACTTAAGTGATTATAAATACATGAATGTAAATATTTGTGTATATGTAAGGTTGTGTGAGTGTGTGTGTAAATTAATTTTATTATTATAAAGTGTTAGCTTCCCTTTAAACCACTTAGGGTCATATCATATCAGAGAAGGAATATCTATAGTAGTAGTAGTAGTAGTAGTAGATTGTAGGGTAATCAACTTCTAGGTTATATATAAACATCCCTTAATATGTCCACTATAAATCAGTTAATAAAATACAGGAATCAGGATTATTTCGCCCACTATAGATTGCCACCCTATTCAATTAATATCGATAAAAGCTTGCCCAGGGCGGGATTTGAACCTGTAGCGGAAGGATAGCGAGACCCAAACGGATCCCATGAGCTGCCCTGGCAATTCAAAATTAGAATGTCCAAATTGCTGGAACTAAGTATATAAATACATTTTCCAAAAGTGAATTTAAATATGTACATGTTTTAACAGTCTTTAAATATTTTTAGGGAAAAATCTGAAATGCCCGGAGCTGTTGAAGGATGCCATTCAGGAAATACTTGTGTTGGTTCTGAATAGTGAAAGGTCCATTTCAACCCCGGAGTGTTGTTCACAAAAGAATGGTCGTTTAGATGTAAATTCAACTTTAGCATGCGTGATTTAGGAAATCCTCGTCGAGAGAGCTAACAAGTTTTATTCAGAAAGAGATTACTGCTGATTCATTTATAAAAACGCTCTCTAACGAGATTTTCCCCCCCCCCCCTTTTTTTTTTTTTTTACCTTTACTGATTTTTCTCCATTTAGGAGGGAATTTCAGCCGATGAAAGACACCCTAATGCGGGCTACAATTTTACCGGCATTGTTTTACATGTGTAGACTCAGGTGATTATGTCAACCCGTGTGTCTTGCTGGAGTAACTAGTAGCCATTTCGAAAGGGATACTGTCGGAATGCCTGCCATTATTTAGAATTAACGACACAGTTAGGGCCGATATGATATCTGTCCTTTGAGACAGTCAGTCATTCCCTATCAGTTAATTCACTGAGAACCATTATCAGGGAATGATATAGGATTAGCCAAGGGACACTTTATTAATTGATTTTCCCTTGCGATTGTATTTCTCACTCCAAAAGGAAAGTACTTAAACGACACAGTTATGGCCGATATGATATCTGTCCTTTGAGACAGTCAGTCATTCCCTATCAGTTAATTCACTGAGAACCATTATCACGGAACGACATAAGATTATTAAGGGATACTTTATTAATTGCTTTTCCCTTAACGACTGTATTTCTCTTTCCAAAAGGAAAATCCTTTAACGACACAGTTAGGGCCGATAAAATTTCTGTCCTTTGAGGAAGGCAGTCAGTCAGTCATTCCCTATCAGGGAATTCACTGAGAACATTAATCATGGCTGAGATAAGATAGCTAAAAGACACTTTCTTAATTACTTTTACCAGCGATTGTATTTCCCTCTCCCAAAAGGGGAAGTCCCTTGACGACACAGATAGGGCCGATATAAGACATCTGTCCTTCGAGTCGGAAGGCAGTCAGTATTCACCGACTAACTGATGTAGCAGCTATTCCACGACAACCTCTTCCATAAACATTTGTAAGTGTGAATTCCTAAATCTTACTCTAACTACTCTAAATCTATAAGATCTTACTCCTTACCTTTTGGGTTATATTTTTTAATTTAATTTAACATAAGACTTTTGATCCCCTGTTAGAAATAACTCTTTGGACGTGATCTCTATCAGTTAAATAATTTTAGAGGTGGTTCAAAGTAGAGTTCTTAATCATTAATTGACTTAAATAAAGGAATTATTTAGTTTAAATCTTTCTTTTTGAACTATCCTCACATTTATCTTAATAATTTTGGGAAGGGCCTTTATTCCATCACCCTGGTAGCAGCTTTTAACGTTGTCATTTGAGTTACACTCCTATTTAACTGTCCTAATACGTCATTAAGCAAACATATTTAAAGAACAATATTAGTTAATGGTAATCATGGAGGGATTACATTACCACTCGTGGGGTATATATAACATCGCAAAGGAAAAAAAAAAACTTTCATGAAATTTTATCAAATTTGAAAATACAGAGCTTCGCAAGATAATTTGTTATCTCCTATACCTGAGCGCTTTCGCGATCATGGGCCTCATCCTCAGAGCTCTCTTAGTGAAGGAGAGAGACTCTCTTAGTTTGAATCTCCCTCCTTTGCTCAAATTGAGAGATTCATGAGCCCTGAGGATGGAACCGAAGATCTCGAAAACTCTGAGCTACAAGAGACAATAATTATCGTGCAAAGCTTGGTAATTTCAATTTTGATAACCTTTCATCAATGTGAATTCGGCCTAGTTAAAAAAAAAACTTTTTCACATTTTCCATCGAATTGGGCGTAATATGTATTTTGGCGTAATGAAACAACACAGTTTTGTTTATTGATAAAATTCAAATTTTTATCTGAAATCTAAATTTTATAAATATGATGGGTTTTACACATTTGTTGAATCAGGATTGATTTCAACATAATAGAATTTTATATGCGCTTTTCTACTACTCATAATTTGGGTTTTCAAAATATTTATAAAATATAGAGTGATTTTCATACATTTAATATGAACAAAATATTACATTACTAATTTCGATTTGAAGCGCAGAAGAATTTTTTAATTTGAATAATAAATCAGAAAATTTAAAAAATATCTTACTGATATGTTGAAGGAATCTCAACCACATATTATTAATTAGTAGCATATTTTCATTTTGAGCGGAAAACATCGCAAATTTATCTAATATTTAATGGTACAAACTGAACGAATTAACAACGTTCTAATATAGAAATAATGATGAAATGACTATGTCAATGTTAGAAGCCGGAGATCACTAACTAATGTTGGTATGTAGGTATTGTAAAAGAATATAAGCACTCAAACATAGTAGTTACGTACGTAAAAATCTTCAATAATAAGAGTTTATCGTTTAAATAATATAGTACATAATTGCTAGAAAATTACGTTTTTCATCAGTTGTACGACGTAAAAAAAAAAAAAAATGTTTTGCACGAAAAATTCTCTAGAATACAAATAACGAAGACCTTGCGATATTAATCTTTTAAATTCCTTTAATCACCCATCCCTTTATTCGGCTTCAGATTAGTTGAACAACCAAATACCGAAATTGGTTTCTGTATTACAAAACAAAGTAGCCTACACAACCTTCAAGCTTATATTCTTAAAAGTTTTCTAATTATACATTAGTAAGAAAATATTTTTTGTTATGCCTAGCAACTTAGCAACTATACCTAGCACTATAGCATACCAACTATACTTTTGAGTGCCAGAAACTACAGCTAGCAACCTTTGAGCCCAGCAACTTTAAAAATGTCAGAAGTTTACATATTACACCTATTAAGTTCTATATATTTTTCCGTAACAATAATAATAACGAATATATGACAATAGCTACTACGATTTATGTTTTAATTATAATGATACGTTTGTAGTATAAAGGTATATATATACGCATATACACACCCTTAAAAAAAAAATTTTTTAGAGAGATTTTAAAGGGTATAAAGGGTATCTTAATAATGATACTTGAACAGGCCGGATAGGTCACTCACAGTTATAAATATATATTATAATAATATAATATATTATTATATTATGCCTGGTATAGACCGGCAGGTCTTTCACAGATTCTACTTCGATGATGGTCCAAAAAATAATGTGTTCTTGAGTGAGTACATATACAAATGAATATATTATTTTACGCGGAACAAGTTAATTTTACAGAAGTAGGTGTGGTTTTTTTAATTTTTCAGAAATCACGCCATAGTTTCTTATTTTCCTTACGGGAAATCCGCTAAAAGAACGACAAAGCTTTAAGGCCTGGTGAGTTGTCATTAAAAAGGCAAGAACTCTCCAACCATCAAAATCTCTCTTGCCTAGCTCTAGATTGCTAAACTGAAACAATCAAGGTGATTATTTTAGAGTAGCAATCTCTCTCATACATTCCTTTCTTGTGATTATTTGTAATAACATTCACGCTGTCCTTCTTGGAATAACGAGGATTATTTCAAATAACAAAAATATGCGGCGGCTAAAAATAATTTAAGCCCGTTATGCCTGTAGGGGAATAACTATGCACGTTCACTATCCTAAATTTATTTTTGTAGAAAATTTGTTCTTTTAATAATTAAATAATAATTCCCCAATGAGAAAATAATTTATTTTACTATTGCAAGAGCAAAGAATGATTTAATTTTAAAATTTTATTGCATTATTGTTAACTTAACTCTAATTATGCAAGGAATAACATTGATAAGTATTTATTGTTTATATTATTACTATCATACCTTCTATTATCCGTGTTCATTGGTTTCTGCAAACCATCCAGAAGATGGTTTAGATTATTTATATTATTAGATTGTATTACATGTTTTTAGGATATTTTTTTTATTTATTTCCATACAATTTCCATTATTTATTAGATGAGAGCTGCTCAAACTATCAGGCATTGGCGGAGGATGGGGGACTTCAGGAATTCAGTTGATGAATGGACTGAATATGCAGGCCCGGACCGCGAGCGCCAGTCACCGATAGAGGTCAGTCAGGAATACGAACAACCGAAAGGCAGGATTTCATTGCACTAACCTTGACCGAAAACCTCTAGTCAACTCCCGTTAGAACTTTCCTTTGGTCGAGAGCCTCGTTGATGTAAAATTATAAGATTCAGTGGAAATTATAGTCCGGAATCGGGCGGAACATATGTAAACGAGATAGGGGAGTAGGCTGACGTGTCTACATGCTTACATTTACAGCTGAAATTTTAGTTAAAAATGCCAGAGCGAATCAGGGAATACATTATTAGAGCTCCATAAAGGTTTTTTTTTTTTTTTTTTTTTTTTAATGGCGTGTCAACCTTTGGTCATTAATGCCAGGAAGGTATTTTTAGAAGCGGGAAGATATTTTCAAGAAGAAGAATTCCTTAGCAATAGGTCATGGTGATGTATAATGAATTGTTAATGCAAATAGTTATTATGTGGATGTACATAGTAATTTTTTTGTGCTTGGAAACTATGAAATTTATAAGAAAGAAAAAATTGAGAGAGAATGGAAAAGAATACAGATAGATACTGAAAATGCATCTAGATAAGATTTAATAGCCTGCCCTCTTTCAGAAAGTTCATTACAGAGTCAATGACTTTATCGTCTTCCAATAGAATTTCGTCAAGAGTCCCATTTAAGTTATATTTCTTCCTTGTTTCTTTATATTTTAGACACTCTGTAAATATATGCTTGATGGTAAGAAGTTGTCCACAGACCTCACAAATGGGTGGGTTATCCTTTGCCATTATATAGCCATGAGTAAGTCTTGTGTGTCCTATTCTTAGTCTGGCTAATACCACGTCTCCCTTACGGTCAGTTAGCATGAAATACATTATTACATATAAATCCATATAAAGGGGAGTGCCCACATTAGCCGCGAGGATCCGTTCGGTTCTCTGAGTACAGCTCTCATCCCAGTGCCATAGGCGTCTACAACAGGGTGGCATTACACACATACAGGTGTAGTTAGACTCCCCCTCCGTTACCCTATGTCTTTGAATGGAAGGTTTAGAAAACATTATTCGATAATGAACCTGAATTATTTGCCTCAGCGGCACTTATTGTCAAGAAATGCTTAGAACTCATTTTCCAGAAAGAGATATAAACTCATTTACAGCTAACTTTATATTTTCGACTGAATGGAATATTCAAAAATTTTGGAACCCTTTCAGAAAAAAAGTTATATCGGCAATACAAGTCGGAAGGTTTTCCATTCATGGTGAGCCATGAACAAGCGTCTCTTCCTCGTGCGTAGACATAAATAAATTTGTATTTATTTCATTGATTGTTTATAGGTCAATTCTAAAAAAAATCATATCACAAAGGGTATTTTTGGTCAATAAAAGTCCATCTGGAGAAATCAGTCTTGTTGCAACAGAATTTTTTAAATCAAATTTAGGAATTTTCCAAACTTCCACAACAACGTATTTGTATATATTTAAAGATTAACTTTAGAAAAATAATGAAATAGATAGAATGTGTTATTGTTCGAGGAGTAATGGATATTCACTGAATGAATTAATTTAATTATAATTATATTAGGTAATATTTAACTAGAAATTAATAAGTCACAATCCAAAATAAGCCTACTAAGGAGTGGTAGTATTTAATCTTCAGCAGATTTAAGATAATTGATTTTAGTCGCGGAACAGATGAAATAACAAGAATTATGCAGTAAGAGTGGTTCAGACTCTGCAGGAGTTGGAAGGCAGGCATTCAGGAATTCAGGCCAAGTCGAGGAAGAATACAGGAAGCCAGGAAGGACTACCCCAAGCCCTGTAAGCGGAGAGACGGGGCTCGTATCTTGGCGTAGAAGAAGCAGTGACCAATGACGGTGGTGGAGGGGGGGGGGGGACCACACTTTTGTGTACCCAACAAAAATGAGGTCTTGCATCTTTCATGCGAGACGGAATTCAGCAGAGTGTTCAAACAGGACCAAGCCTCGCAACAATCCTTTGAATATTTGACCACAGGAAAAGGGTTCAGTTTTTGTTAAAATTTATCTCTGGGGCGATCATTAAAGAGAATATCTACGTAATCCTTCTTTCGTCGGAGGAACACTCTCCACTAATTTCCCTCAAGGGACAAAGGCCACTGATTCCAATCTTTATTTTTTATTTATTTTTTTTTTTTTACGCCCACTTCCAAACACTCTATCCATACAATACAATTTTAATGAAATACTGTTGGTGAGAAAAATGGGACAAAATTATACCATTAAATGAAATTTAAAATTATATTCCTTCATGGAGGAGATAAACTTTCAGATTATGAAAGAAAAGTACCATTCCAAAAAAGTTGTTGAGGAAGAAAAAAATATATTAAAGATACTCAGTTCCGCAAAAGCTGTGCAAAATGAACGCGTTTTTCTGGTCTTCTTGACAAAATAAAAAAAAAAATAGGAAAATTATGTTTTTATTAGATCTTTTAATCCAAAATAACTATTATTTCATATAAAATGGTCATCAAATCATTCTTCATAGCAAATTTAACCATCTACAATTCTGAATATGTAATCTTTATGAATGAACAATAATGGTGAGGCTTTGAAAAGGAGTTCAAATACTATATACTTTTTGTTACCCCATACATTGCAGACGGTAGAGAGTGAACAGACATATATATGTAAATGTTTATTAGATTGCTTAATATATTTTACTACAAAGATTATTAAAAATATTGAATGTCTTTCAAAAGTATTACCATGAAACCAATGTGAATAATTATATTTCCTTGGAGAAGAAAACTAAAAATAAAATGCTTCTCATAATTCTAATTCTTCACCTTGCGTGTGGTTTTAATTTTAAAAGTAAAAATAATATAAATTAACAATTAGAACTATTAGTTTAATAGCCCATTAGTTTAATAGAAGCTTATTAAGCCCAAAAGCTTCATAAAAAAAATGAAAAGAAGAGTTCGCTCATGCTAGCTCCGATTAAAAAGAAAAAATGTAAAAATGTTACATAACATGAAATGTTAAATGTTGTTTAATAAATTTCCAACTTCATTCTTATAATGAATTTTCCATATGTGTTTCTTTTAAAATTGCTATTTAGTTGAATTGGAATAAACTTATCTTAAGGAGGGTCAAAAGATAAGCCTGGCTACAGAAGTAGTCACTACTATATGTCTCATATGGTCTTGTTGGTGGTCATATGGTTGATTGATGACAATATATTCTATTTAACTAGCAAAATTGGTCTATTATGAAAGAGTTTTACTTAAACTTGAACCATAATTTTTATCTGACGTTTGCTAGCAGATTGCTCATTAGGAATCACACTGTATCATAGTGTGGCTTTTGTATAATATTTAGAACCTTCAGGTTATGCAGAAAAATTAAAATTAAGATCCTTTCAAAATTATATAGCATATATCTGTACTTGCTCTTATGCACCCAATTTAAAAATAAAGAATCCAAATTCCGTAGTTAAGGTATTTGTAAAATGTCTGAATATTTCGTTAATATCAGTTATTCAGAATTCAGCATTTGGTCATGATGGGAATGGGAATTTAATGAATGATATAATTGAAAAATTATAAATATATTTGTTTTTATTAAAGTTACGAAATAAATGATAGAAAACCATAATTGGTGTAAAATCTAGTTCAGCAGCATTTTTTTCAAAAAATAATTTAAGTGAAATATTTAGAAGTGTAAGGTCGATGTATATATTTATATATATAAGAGCCAAATTCTGTTATTAGGCTTCCCATTTCAACCCGTTCAACCCCATTTTTAGTTATATCGAGTGAGGATGAGTTAAACTTGACATGAGTGAGGGGAATAAATATTCATATTTGGCTTTACGAATAATGTTCATGGAACGCAAAAGCGTAATAGGGAATATATTTTATAATGTAACAATGAATTTTGAACAATTNTATATATAATAAATCAAATTCCAATTGATTTATTATATATATAAGCACCAAACGAAAACTAAACCATAACATTTTAATGAGTTGGCCTAGTCGGTTCAGGCGCGAAGAGTTAAACTCTCTGTATGCTATGTTATGAGTTAAACATGAAATTTCGTTTTACAAGTTATTGTAGCATTACTGCATGTTGCTCATTCATAAGATAGAGATTCAACCACCTGTAAACTCGGATTGTAAGTCACTCTAGCACTACCACAATCAATATATTATCATCAATATTTTGATTGATTTGATAAGATAACTTGTATATACGTGTATAATGGAGTCACGTAATCACTCGTGATCAAGCACTTGTGGTATTTAGAAAATAGCGAATTTTGGGATTTTGAGTGTTATAAGGAAAATATTCAACAACCAAATTTGTTTCATTGTACTGCAAACAGTTTTAAGTGGGTTACGTTGAAACTTGTAATTTTTAGAGAATTTTGTTGCTTAACTAAGGGAGGTACAAGAGAGGAGGTAATTAGTTGGCAAATAACAAACAAAGAAACAATATTACCGCTTATTTGATTAGGTTTAAATAAATACTGCTCTCTTCCGATTTTATCTACAATAAAATTTCTTCCTCGGTTAGCAAAATCGTATATTCTTTAGTATTTTTCAAAATAGAACATTCAAACCAAAAAAAAAACAAAAAAAAAACGGATTCTGGAGTTTTTAAATGAGGATTGAGAATAATTGGAGAATATTTGTATATCCACTGCATGGTATACCCGATCAAATTGAAATAATCTTACTTATATCTATTGTATATTAGGCGATATACTATGTTTTTTTATTAGATGGTTTTAGTTGTGGTTCGGTCAAGGTAGATCCAAAAAAAAAAATACAAATTTAAAAAAATGTATTTTTTAAAAAGATTATCTGCCAAAGTTTTGGCTTACGTTGTAAGCCATCTTCAGGCCTAACATGAAGACGAGGGAGGACTTCCTGTCCCTAAGTTCACATTTCCATGACTGAATGGATTTTTCACTTGGAATTTTCACTTGTCATGGAAATGTGAACTTAGGGACAGGACGTCCTCTCTCGTATTCAAGATAGCCCTGAAGATGACTTACAATGTAAGCCGAAACGTCGGCAGACAATCTTTAAAAAAAATACATTTTTTTAAATTTGTATTTTTTTTTTGGATCCACCTTGACCGAACTCCAACTAAAATCATCTAGTAATAATACCTACGGTCAAAAAAAACTCTCCTTTTGAACGTACTATGTTTTAAAAAAAAAAAAAGAGATTATATAATAATGTTGAGAGGTAGCTAATGGTGTATCATAAGTCTTCTTTTATTAATGGCTTTCTTCTAGAAATTACAAAAATCCGAAAAAAAGTTATCAGGCGATATCGAATTTGCAACTCAGAAAGTCGTCGCCACGCCGGACTTATATTGAAGGATAACGACATTCCTCCAGAATCCACTGGAAGAAATAGATTAGGGAAAAGAAGAGATAGGTCTTGAAAGGGGAGAAGAAAGTCCCATCCATCTCAATGGGAATGGTGCTGTAGAGAGGCGAGAATGAGGCCGTCCACATTGGTCAGTGACACATCGGCCAGGATTGAGCCCTTCCAGCAAGCTTATCAGTCATTCATACGCTGCAGTCAGTCAGCCCTGATTGGGAGGTGATTAATCACGAGCGTCGGTCATAAGCGATCGGGTCGAATATGATCCCTAGTTCCTGTAGTACGTGACGCTCGTTAGGGGTCATCCGGGAGACATAGCGAATCGCTATTAGCAATACACTCCCATCTAATGTGCAACAGGTACGCAACTATGGCTTTTCGTATGCCAAATAGATTTTCATGTTCCACTGAAGTGCAATTTCAGGAGAAGAATGGTAAAAGGTCATTTTCCTAACTCACTAATTCCTTTCTATTTCTCTATATTCTCTGCGATAGCATGAGTTATGTGACAAACTCATGATAATATTAGTCATGGAAATGTGAACATAGGGACAGGACGTCCCCTCTCGTCTTCATGATAGCCCTGAAGATGGCTTACAATGTAAGCC
The DNA here is from genome assembly GCA_000696205.2 of Oncopeltus fasciatus. Lineage (NCBI taxonomy): Eukaryota > Metazoa > Arthropoda > Insecta > Hemiptera > Lygaeidae > Oncopeltus > Oncopeltus fasciatus. Next base: position 4,682 of record KZ810982.1, on the reverse strand, counting down.
GAAACGTCGGCAGATAATTTTTTTTTAAATTTGTATTTCTTTGGATCCACCTTGACTGAGCCCCAACAGAAAACATCTAATATTAAAAAATAACATTTTACACAAATATGCCCTATAAATGATTGTTCACCACTAATAATGTCTCTTTACTTATTTTCTCCGGAATAAATAAAAATAGTTTTAATGAAAATATTTTAACCAGTTTAATTATCGGAAGAACCTCCTAACCATTCTAGCTAGGTAATAAATATATGTGTTTTAAAAAAAAATAGGATTAATACATCAAAACAGTACATATAATATTTGTTATGTTAAATATAAAAAAATTTAGTAACTCAAACAATAACAATTAACAGCTTTTAGATGATTATTTATCGAAAAATCCTACTCCCCTCCTCCCTACTTGAACAGCATCAATTATTGTATAAAGTAGTGTTTTTATTATAAAATTTCGCCAAGTCACATAAAAGAAAAATGGCTCAGGTAAACATCAAAATGTTTTTATACCGTTATAAGCTGCAGGTCAAAACTATGTACAGATAGACGCAAATCTATCAACAACTACACAATGGGTAGAGTAAATAGATAGCACTGTTTAAATACAAAGAACCATATTGAAAGAAGACCTGAAGCTACTCTGTATACAGAAATGGAGTTTATTCTTGCAAATCCTAGCAGCATTTAGCTAACCGTCTTTCTCTTATAGGCCAATGAGAGGAATCATGACAGAAAATAGAAGAAAAAAAAGAGAGGAATTTTTCATTTTATAAAAAGATTTTTAAGCAGAGGCAAAAATATCTAAGACTTCTTTTTTATATTCCTCTTATAGGGATTAAATACTTGCTTTATACAGAATTGGTTGTTATTTCTATGAAAGTGAAGCAGTACAATTGGTTTTCATTTTAGTTCGGTCAATGAAACCAAGTTTTTTTTTTGTTGCGTAGATAATAAATTTCTACTATATAAAGTACATTTTTTGTGAATACTGGCTCTTTTTAAGCCCATTTATAAATATATATTTTTTTAGNTATAATATATACCCCCCCCCCTAAATTTCATTTAGTTAGTGGCCAGCACAGTCGCAATGTTTTAATATAACATCGGTAAATATTGCAGTGATCTACTTGTGTAGTTCTTAGCCTTCCAAGGTTGTTGAGATGTATACTTTTAAGACCCTTTCTTTGCCTGGCTTCTAGAAGTTCCAGCTATAGTAGAGGTAAGATACACTCCCTGAATACATAAATACGTATATTACACTCATTTATATATGAAACGTTATTAAAACGTCAGATGGCTATGTAAAGCAAATCTCTCACATGAGCTGTTACAATTTCTTTACCTATTTAACAAATAGGTAAAGAAATTTTAACAAAATAACAAAAAAATCTTAACAAAATAACAAAACTCATAGTCCACATACAGTCTGTCGAAAAATATAAACGAATTAGTTTTGAAACTATTGTTTCTTAAACATGTTTTCGTAACTCTAGAAAAAACCAAGATATAGATAAGTTATAATTGATCTTCCTCGACCCATGTCGACAATAACCGAACTTAAATATTCAAGTCAATGTTGGGGGCTGGATGGCTGGAGAAATTAGTCGGGGTCCAGTTTTGTTCAGCACTGGACGCGACCATAAACCTCCATGGAGATCTCTGATGATGGCTTACAGGTAAAGTCGAATCTTTGGCAAAATTAGAATAATCACCCAACAATTTTGGATTATTTTATTTTTCTGATCCTGGCCGAAACCCTTTCCCCAGCTTATATATTTATGGATTTGTTGAAAATGCTTAAAAATCTAACTTAATTTATTATTTGTATGTATATATATATATATATATATATATATATATATATATATATGTA
>KZ810980.1:18411-29072 GCA_000696205.2 Oncopeltus fasciatus | reverse complement strand
AAATTAATAAGGTATCAGTTTTGATTTAGAAATTCCCTTAATGATCTAATATTAGACGGTATAACTCTTCAAATGTATTCAGAGAAAACACGATGGGTATATTTGCTATAATCTTCATTTCTAAATGAACATGTATTTATAGATAGCAGACATAAATTTAATAAATGTACATGCAGATTTAGACAAAAAAAAAAATTCATTTTGAAAATTGGAATACTTATTTGTTTGGAATTAAATTAATTTCTTCACTTTGTACAAATGCTCCATATTCCAAAAAGTAAATATTTTAATTTAAGTAAATGTAAACTTTGTCTAATTTATCTCTAACAATTTTATTAGAGTTGTTACTAATTTTGCTTTATTTTGTTATTCCAAATAAAGTAACTGGTAGACTGTTTAGTAAGTAGGACAGATCCTCCATAATGGGGACAAAGATATAACTCATTTGGATTAGTTTAATTTCTTAATTAGTGAGAAATCTTGAGCTTCTTCTTTCATGTAAATAGCTGAAGACAGTTTTTTTTTTAAATTCTCTTTAGCGCAACTTCGTCATGTTTTTAATTAGAATCTGCCAGTAAAATAGTGCCTACTTTCTGGGAGCTGATGCAACCTTGAAGAGGACTCGGCGCTGCTTAATTAAGTCAAGTGGCGCAAATGCCTTTTTCGTGTTTGCTAATGGGACGAGTCACGTTTATATATCTCACGCTTTATTTTTCTTCTTTTAGAACACCAAAGGAGCATTGGACAAGTCCCCTCATGTTTTCTTGCAGTGACATCACAGCAATTTGCCTTTCCCGTCATTCGTGGCTAACCTCCCCTCAACTCGGTACCCCTCGAGTACTGAAGTATTCTCACAACCCACCCGATCAATGACTCCTCAATATCCCATTCAGTACGACATTATTCGCCGTTCAATAATGAAGTTTTGACTCTTTTGGCTTTCATTTGCTTTGGTTTTGGAAATCGGGGAGACAGAAGAATAGTAATGTCATAAAGAAAAGACGAAACCTTAATCCGTGTGCAACGTTACATAAAACACTCATATTTCAAATTTAAAAAAATCAAATATATTGAAAATTATAGGATTAGAATTAGGATCAGGTTATAGGGCGATCAACATCATGGTTATTACACCCTGACTGTTGGGGTTTATCTATGGTTAAATCTGTAATCCATTCTTTTAAATGTTTTCCGTTTTTTAGTGCTTGTTTACATTACGTTATATAGTACTTGGTGTGCAATCCTTCCCAATAACAGCCTATCATTTGTTATATCTTTCCCTATAACAAATGATAGGTTGTTATTGGGAAGGATGCTTAATGAAATCTTGGACAATTTCTTTGAAGAGTTAGTCTTGCGTAAACGGGCTTTCTCAACTAAGGTGGCAACCGATTGGGACTTCTTGAGTCCTCCCCGCAAGAAACTACCGCAGAAGGTATTCGGTTCGTACTTCTCTCCTTACGAAACTATCACAGAAGGTATTCGGTTACTCCGAGGTACTTCCACTTCTAGAAGCGCCCATGACCTTGGTATTGGAACTCTCCAGCGAACGTTTTACTTCTTCGTGACAAAGGTCAGAGGAAGATCTACCGTACAGCTTTCTTCTTCGAAACCAATGAGTACTCCTACCTTAATTTTCCTCTCCACAGTTTCATAGTTGCCATACCATTTTTTGTAGAATAAAGGCGAAGCGTCTTCAACATCCTCTTCTTCCGTGATAGTTGTAATTATTTTTTCTAATTGCAGGGGGAGAATGGCAATAACTAAAAAATTCCTGAGTCCTTCCTCTAGCCGATGTAATAATTCACAATCGGAAGAGCAATATTGATACATTTAATTGATTATGAAGTAATTCAGCCATGTTGTTACCATAAACAATTTGATGATCTTAACAAATCATCAAGGATCCTACTTTAGAGAAAATACGTTTTTTTAAACACACACACACACACACACACACACACACACACACACACACACACATCATTTTATTCTTTTATTCTGATAATATTTCTCATAAGACAGAGTATTTTAAGTATGATAATGTTGATTTAATTAACTTGAAATACTGTGGTAATTTAACAACATAATAATTTATATAATGCATACACACACTGACGTTTAATTGATTACATATGTGCTAATAGGTAAGGATCTTGCATAAACGTAATAATAAATAATACATTCCAAGTGAATTTTTATTGAAAACATCTAAAAACCATTTTAATTAAGTGTACAATAAATGCAAGGGAATAGAAGTAATAAAAATCTTGATATCTNTGAGCATTATGGTTGCCTAGATGTCTTGTATAGTCTTTTACTATTTATTGTATGTTATTGGTGTTGGAAAGGGTCAGGGGAAGAAAGGGCGGGTTAATATGGCTGAAAAGGGTTGTACGTGTTACATCCAGCTTGCTGCCTTAGAAGAGACATTTTGTCTTTTGCCCCAGTATGAAAGATGGGATAGAAGCACAGCATAGAGACGTAGCTAACCAAGGAACAGGTGGCAACAATAGATGCGTCCTTCGTTGCCCTTTTTTTCAAAGATCGATGCTTTCGGTGACTTGCCGGCGAGTTAGACGTCTACCATGGAACGGTACAAATTGTCCATTTTTAATCCTATCCCTTTTTATTTGCCAGAACCTCTGAAGAGGATGGTGGAAAAGGACTCCCACCAGTAGCCTGTCGGGACGTACTGTTACAGAGGGCCACTTCTTTCACGGGACTAAGACTTAAGACTAAGCTCTATATTATTCGTAAATTGGATTTGACCTAGTCGATAAGTGGTGATTTGTTGAACATAGTATATCCTGTGATGATAAACCCTAGAGAAACCGTCACACCATGTGCTGAAGCTAGGAAAAATACAACTTTTCTACACTGTCAAGTCCGAAAAAAGTATTTATAAATATTTCTGGTGACTGTGAAAGTCTATGGGAACAAACTCTCTTATGATTTCTTAGTTTGTGGGAGACAAAAGTTAGATATAATATTCGTTCATTGTCTTCATTCATACAGCAATTTGAATTTGAATTTTGTCTTGATATAGTCACCGTGTAATGTCAGAATCTGCGTTCCCTTAGAACCCATCTGCAATTAGTTAGGCTACAAGGAAAATATTTTTTCATTGTTTATTGCTTCGTTAAAAAATACAAAAAAATAAACAATGAAATTGTTAATGTATAAAGTAAATTTTAACGTTTTACAAGTTTCGCATTAAAACTATCTTATATCAATTAAATGTATTATCTACTGTATCTGTATCATCTAGTTGGCTTAATTTTTAAAATTTAATTTTCATCTGTTAGACTTATTTTTCCCCAAATCATCTCTCTCATTATGTAAGGGAGATCAATTAATTAAAGTTCTCGTTAAGTTATAAATATATNTTTATATAACTGTATTAGTTGAAATTCTGAAAAATGATTAAATGTTGCACGAAAGTAATTTATAGTAATGTAAAATTATTAAGTATGTGAAAATGTGGATTGTATTTGAACTTAGTACATTTGTAAGAATTATTGAATATTGTACAAAGTTATGTGAATTGTAGTAAGGTATTGTAGTGTCTACACTCGACAGTCTAGGTCATTGTTTAATACTTTAAAGAAAGATGTATAGATATGAAAAGCTTAGTAGTTCTGTTGTTAAGAAGACCAATGAATTTTAAGTTTGAGACTAGTAAAACTTGGAATTACTAATGTTAAGTAAGCCAGTAGAACTTGGAAGTACTAGAGTTAAGTGAGACCAGTAGAACTTGTATTATTGTTAAGTGAGACCTATATATATATATATATATATATATATATATTTACACACACACACACACACACACATACACACACTTACACTATATTTTATCCTCTTATAAGTAGGATAGATAAAAAGTTGTTTTCTCATGGGCGTGTCATATTAGTTACTTTTATAGATTCAGTTTCATAGGTGAAATATTTTGAAACAAGTCTCTCACATGTATATCGATAAGTATATGAAAATTCGGAAGTAATAAAGCAGATTACAAAGTTCATATTACTTCTTATGGTTTAAAGACTGGTCTTACATATGTATTGTTGCTACCGTTATTGCCACACTTCTCCCTTCCGTATTTCGGTACTACAGCCTATTCTTAAATCGTCAGTTTCTGGAGCGTACAGTCGTATTTCGACTTGGACATAACTTAGTTTGAATTCGCATCTTGAAGAATTGGATTCGAGTCTATTGCTTACAGAAGAAATATATTCTTATAATTATTAGTGAGTATTTCATGAGGGATCTGTGAATATTTCAATAGATAACTCAAAAGGCGTGTAACAGAGCCATGATTCGTACATTTACCGAAACAGATTACTTCGCGTTGCTAGCTCAAGGCATCGATATTCTCTCCGCAGTCGATCTGCTTATTCACTGCGACTGGACGATTCGGTGATTTCTATGCGTCATTAGGTCTGGATGACAGTCGATCTGGCTCGGGTAACTTTGCAGAAGAGGAACGATTACGACTCTCTGGGATTGCGTTTACGTCCATTACGGATTCTCAAATATGCTGTTAAGAACTGTTTCCCTTATCATACATAATATATTTTAGTAGCAATTTTATGCGAAGAATAAAGCTATGTATATATCTGTAAAGTGCTTTATAGTTCTTAGGGGAAATTTGGGGGAGAGATACATGTAGAAAACAACATTTTAAAAAGCCTTAGATTTTTCTCCGAGAAGAAAAAAAGAAAATCAGGATCCTCCTAAATGATTTCTTTAATATATTTGAAAGTTCTTTATTATGTAAAATATATAAGAGATTAAAAAAAAAAAAACCTTTTTAACTAAATGTTTAGTTTATGAGTTTTAAAACTTACAATCAATAGTTTACAGTTCAATAGATTATATACTCTTTTGTTATATTTCAAGTGGGATATTTCTTTTGAATATTTTACTTAATGTAAAATGGTATTGACGTAATAGAGGCCTTGTTTTGCTACTAGCCTTCTTTCACAGGCGGAGCTGAGACCCGCTTGGCTCACTAAGAACGTAATAAAGATGGCCGACAGAGGGAGAGAAGGGCACATACATATTCATGACGTTGGCCCTCTCCAAATGAGGAGGTTATTGGTGTTTGACATGGAAGGCGGTAGATTAAAATCTGTCCTTACTGTCGTACATAGCAGGGGTCTTTTGCCCCTCGAACTGATTTATGTCCGGGGTCCTCTGCGCTACTTTCTGCTTCTTGATCAATCTCACCCCTACACTGTGCTAACAGTGCTAAAATTCCATTTAGTGAAAAGTCCCAACCTACCTACATGTAAGCAGATTTATGCTATGATTTTAACTAGATTTCTGGATAAAGTCCTGGATAGCGCAGTTACTATTAACACTCAAACAACACTTAATCCTTGAGAGAGCTCTTAGCTGAGGATTCCTTCATTTACAATTTAGCAACACCAACTGGTCAGAAAATCAAAATATTTTAGTTAGAAACACACACTCATGTATGGGTGTGTGTGTGTGTAGTTTGAAGTCTTGAGGATTTTAGCCAAATTATTTCATACTATGACTATTACTTTAGTCTAGGCCAATATTTTAAGAAAATATAATAGGTCAATAATTGGGAATATATTTTCTCAAAATATTGGCCTAAACTGAATTGTTTGAAATTATTTTTCCACAATCCTTAATAACGTTAAAACTATATTTATGATGTAGTGGTGGACATCATTTATATGTGTGTGTTTGTGTGTGTAAGGACGCGCTCTAGTGTCCTCATTTTTCACTAAAATGAAACTAAAATTGTTACCCAAATCATGATGATAATTGTGGTAAAGTAATCCCACATTTTATTGTGGAACCAAAAATTAATCTTACCTCCCTCGGTTGTGTAGTTGGTTAGCGTACCCGCCCGGAAAGTGAGAGACCCGGGTTTGATTCCCGTAGTGAGATTTTTTTTTTGGATCCCTGTACGATTTAAACTAAATTTGTTATTTTTCGTTTCTTTTGGCAAGCTATTGGGAATTTGAATAAATTATATATAATTGTTACCTATTGGCTATAATTGTTTTGTGGGAAGCAGGAGCATTATGGGAAGACTAAAATTAAAATCATCATCGTTATGAGCAGTATAGGTGTACAATCTATAAGTGTAAACATTTTATAACATTCATATTTAATATAATTTTACAAAAATAAAAATATCTTAAGTTCTCATAAGTTGTTTAAAACGTATTTTAAGAGTTGGCAGGCCCTCTGGTAAATTGTTTTTTCTAAATCCAAAATCGTAGGTTTTGAGAATGACCAAAAAATATCCTTTACATTATCTTACATTTTTCGATACTACGAGAAATTTTATAAGACTTAATAGGTCTAAAATAGAATTTTTAATCAACCATTTTTTTCAAAAATGTTTACAAAAGAATACAATTTACAAATTTTACGCAGTGATGAAACTTATCAATTTCGGTAGATCACTTTAAAATATGCTCTAGAATAATTTCAAGATAAGTGCGACAGCCAGATCTGAAAACTTAAGTTATCCTAATATTTTCCCAAAAGTTAAATAACTTTCAGGTTTCTATGATAAGTGCATGATTTAAAAGAATACTTATTATGATAAATTCTTCAATTCTATGAGTTCCACAGAGGAATAGGATTGATATATGGACAATTATACATCATTGGGGCAACTAGTGTATGCATAAATAGCCCGAAGACCAATTGAAAGTGTAAATTGGAATAAGAAGCACTGCGGTACTTAATCAAAATTAATGAAAGGGTTTTTTTTAGTGTATTTTAAAGCCTTTTTTGAACTCTCAAAGATGTGAGACCCCTGTTCTGTCTGACAAAGAATTTTTACTTTAGTCAGTAAGCTACCTATTTGCAAAGGAATCTTTTTTTTTTCCAATTTATTTAAAGCAGATAAATATTTATAAATGTGTATAACTTTTAACTGCTCTTAGTTGAATGAAAAGGAAAACAACTAATGAAATATTTCCACTCTAAAAAAAAAGGAAAAAGTATGCAAAGAAAGAACAAAATTAATGTAAATTCTTGAATTAGAAAAGGAAATAATTCTTTTATTCTTCTCAACTACCCTTGGGAGCGGTGGAGGGTGGGGCAAAAGTATTTAAATTGATTCATTTTGAAGAAGACTGCTCAATATTAATCGGCCTGCAGTAGTCATCTCAAGCGAAATAAGCGGGAGTGGATTGAATCATGGCGATGAGGAAGGTCTAACTAACGAGAACCACTCAAGACTTATTTGAATTTGAATCTTGAATCTCTTCTGATGAGTGAATGAACTGACCCCCACTCCCAAGGGGCTAGAAACCCCTTCAGGAAAACTAAGCTTTCTTTGGCAGTTGACGTCAGCTTTCCAAAATTAGTTCCTAAGATTCAAACTGTATCTTCATAAAACAACTGAATCATTAACGATTAACGATTTAACTAGATAATTTATATGATCACTTAAAGGGCCGTCTTTGGGGGACCCCCTAAACCTGGTATTCTTTTAGCTTCCATTTATACAGTATTTTCAAGATTTTTAATCTTCCTCTTCCTTTATTTCTCTTCCCTTGGCAGGTTTAAGACTTTAACGAATTGCAACTGTTTGATCAAATTATCAACATGAAACGCTATCGAGTTCAATTTGTTTTTTTATGACAAATACTAGTTCTNTAATTATATAAATATATAATTTATTTATTTAACTGATTTAGCTAGAATGGATTTAAAATCATCATTGTATGTAATAACTAAAAATAACTTTATTATTTAATTTTTTTTTTGCGCAAATAAGGAATATTTTTTACATCACAGCCCGAAAAATATCTGGCTAATTTATACGATGAATCATATAAAATACATCTATATATTGATAGGATGATTTATACCCTGGAACGTTATAGTAAAAATTAAAATGCGTATTTTATTTTGAAGTGAAAGTGAAAGAAAGTGAATTCAGTAAAATAAATTTTTAAAGTTATCCTTCTAGGACAAAGAAGAATGTACATAATACGATTGGAATAGATTAGTGAATCAAACTTCATATATACTGCTCATACATTATTTTAAAACGTTTCTATTAAAGATGTCGAGTTTAACTGTGGTTCTTTTTTTTTATTTACATAACATAACATTTATTTATTTAAAAAAATACATTTACCTGTAAGCTATCGTCATAAGTATTGTTAAGAAGTAAAAAATAATTTATGTAAAATTTGTGCTTAATTAAATTGGTTATTTCTGAAATTCCCTTGCATAAGTGCATTAAATGTCGCAGATATTAAAAACATTTTTCCTTTTTATAAGCCTATCATTGAAAATTGTTATTCAATATAAATAACGTCCTTACTGTCGTACATAGCAGGTGTCTTTTGCCCCTCGAACTGATTTATGTCCGGGGTCCTCTGCGCTACTTTCTGCTTCTTGATCAATCTCACCCCTACACTGTGCTAACAGTGCTAAAATTCCATTTAGTGAAAAGTAAATTAATTTTTGTGAATTCCTTATCAACAAATTAGACTCGAGGAGCTAGGATATATTTGAAACCTCATTATATATAATAACGATAAATAATTTTTAATTTGTTATACATTTTCGATGCNAGTCATGGCTACTGTTTTCTGGGATGCACGCGGTGTAATCCACATAGATTACCTTCAGAAGGGAAGAACAATCAATGGCGAATATTATACTAACTTATTGGACCGATTTAATGAGGATTTAAAGAAAAAACGACCCCATTTGGCCAAGAAAAAAGTCCAACTCCTTTGAGATCTGTTTCAAAATATTTATGAGCCATTGAACGATCCAAAGATTTGTCGTATTTTTCAGCAACTTCAGTATGCTTTTTGATTCCCTGGGCGCAATTTATGTAGACAGAATTTGATTGCGCTCAGATTTTTTGTGATTAAAACGAACATGTTTTCACAATTTGGTAAGGCAATAATTTTCAAACTTGAGAAAGCCTTGTTTAAAAGCTATAAAGCTTTCATAACTTGAATACATTGGGAATACATAACAAAATGNAGAGCGCCTATGTAATAGGCCTACTCTTCTCAATGCCTATTTTCTCTCTGATATATTACTCAATTGCCAATTTTATGGAAAAATCGTTTTAAAAAATGTCAGGCTTGAGAAGGGGGCGTATTTTTCAAGTTGCTATAGGACTAGTTATGTATAATTTTATAATAAAATAATGTGTACAAATATTCCTGATGGCAAGGAAAATAATATTTTAGTGTCACACTAGAGAGCTACACAACTGCGTAGGTTCTTAAACTAGACCAATAGCGTGATACATGGTCAGCAAGCAGTAGACTATTTACTCTATCTCTTATTTGTTGACGTCATCAAAGTTAGGCGGAAATCACTAAATATACGCACATGACAAAAGGATAATAAAAAATTTTCTTTTAATTACATTCTTCACAATGGGCATTATTTTCTGTAAATTTATTAAATTAAGTAAATTGTTCGTATCGCTGTAATTACGTAAAAGCATTTGAAATTATTGTTTGTTGTTTTTATTAAAATTTAAAAAATCAAAGTATTTTAACAAAGAGACCCAAATAACAAATTTAATTTCTTAATTTTATATGTATATATTATTTTATTATGCATCGGAGGAGAAATAAGTCGTTTGATTGCTATAAAAGCTTGATTTCTTGAAGGTATGTCTTATAATAGTGAAGAAATTATGTGAGATAATAATAAAAATAAAAATAATGGTAATTAAATGGCAGAACTTAAGAACAATAATATTTTCATTATTATCCTTTCAGATTATTAATCAAGGGTGTTAAGTATAATAGCTATTATTATGAATTACGGATCAACTAACTGCAAGAGATAAATAAATAATTTTCATTTACTGAATATACATTAAAACTTCTTCCCCTTGTAAACAATCAAGTATTAACAAAACTATTTACTGCTAACATTTAAATATTGTTTTACCATAGATCGTTTAACACTGATTAATAACTGAACTTAAGAGGTATATTATATGTTCTAAAATGAGGATTCTTGGTCTCCAAGTAAAATTGATGCTCATCATTAGTTTTCCGACGCATAATCCCTGTTGTTTCTGTTCCCCGTGCCGCCAATATTCTTGAAGACCCTTGCAATACTTAGTTTTCAGGAAGCGAGATGAATGGTCAGGTTTGTCTCTTCAGGTTGAGCAGCGTTGCACTAACAAATTTTGCAAAACGAAATAGAGTCCATGCAGTCATGTCTCTACCTCATGAGATTTTAACACACTGGCCTCCAGAAAACGCCCTGTGATATCGCTTGCGCTTCGTTCGATTGTGGCTTCACGTTTTCCTTCCTCGTTAGAGCCCTCTGTCCATTATTTAGCTGTTAGAACCCTAACTCGTTTGCCCTAACTCGTGTTAGAAGTCGCAACTTGTTTACTCTTTTTCACCAGGTATGATTTAGCTTCGCCTCTGCATGTGACCAAACTCTTCCCCAGCTTTATAACCAAAAATTTTTAAAAATCGTCTTCATGAAACTTCCATAATATACTGGGACCTTTAAACTTCGGTAAAATGATTTCTATTTCCCCCAGGTTTTCTTCCGTCAGCGTCGAGGGTTTCATTGACCCATTGTCCACCAAGATGGAATTGCATTAGGCCCAGTAGATTTTCAGAGGTCCTTAAATATATATATATAAG
>KZ810980.1:5428-17071 GCA_000696205.2 Oncopeltus fasciatus | reverse complement strand
TCTCTCTCTCTCTCTCTCTCTCTCTCTCTCTCTCTCTCTCTCTCTCTCTCTCTGGCTCTCTCTGTAAGTCTCTCATATTTTACACACAAAAAAAATTAAGAATTTACTTTAAATTCGATTAAAATCGTTTGACACAAAAGTGGTGTAGCAGTTCTTGTGCGTGACTGGTATGCTATGTAGGCTCTCTGTTGTCATGTTAGACTTTTGAGTTGACGTTTAGACAACCCATCCAATAGAGTTACTGTTAAAACCCCCCAAAAAAAACACAGGTCTTCCTAGGTTAATGGAGGAAGACGCTGCTCCTAAGCTCCTACCCCAGCTGTAGAAAAAACTACCTGATCGCGTATCTAAATTTTTGTACAAGTGAGTATAAGTCAGATATAGGTCCCTTATATAAAAATGTAGCAATAACATTGAGCAATGCTTAGGACGTTGGAGTTCTACAATGTACATAGTTCACCGGATGTAGTCGCTGTACTGAAAGATCTATTTGTTGTTACAATTTCCTGAGGACTCATCAGGGCAAGTTACGAAGAAATACTCTTAATATAATAGTATGCGACATAAGATGTAACTAGGATTATGCTACGTATTATTTTTTATATTACTGTGAGGGAGAGAGAGAGAGCGAGAGAGAGGGTGTGAGGGAGGGTGATAAGAGAACATTAGATGAATTAGTTGAACATTGAATGGAACAGAGGAAGAGAAAGATTGAGCTGAATCTAGATCGATAATTTGATTAATTTTGTCTCTGTTGAGGAAATTGAGTTACTCAGAAGACCTACTTTGACGAATCAAATGTGATTCACAGATTCAGTATATTGCTCATCGTACTACTGAAAAAGACTAGTGAAAATAGAGATTATTATACTTCTTGAAGAAGCCGTCAACTAAAGACGGTGCTTTTAGCAGAGTCCCACTAGAGAAATATAACCATTCACGTTGTTACCATAACGCGTCTGTTGAAACATGACTCCCTTCTTCACTAACCTTAGTAAGCAGAAGTCAAATTTATGATCCGATCAAAATGTTACATACACACACAAAGATATATATACATATATATATTCGTTCGTAATTGATAAAATGACAACAAATTCATTATTTCAGAACATAATTTAAAACCTATTGGATGAGTATGTTGGTAGATAAAAGAGGTGAAGAGGATTTAGAGGAAGACAAATAAATAAAAAAACAGTTTTTTTTATATTTACCTCCTGTAATTTTAGGGGGTATGGGGGAAGACCAACTACTATTTATAATCTTAATGTCATTAATAATTATACATGTTTATTTAACATAATAAGTGTGAAAATTATGTTTTGTTTCCAGTTATGTTTTATAAAATTTTTAAGATATATATTCAGAAAGTGCGAATGAGTCTATACATACGTCTGGACATATGTGGAGCGAACGCTATTCAAAAACAGGATTATGACTATGAATTCCTATACTTCCAATACCGCGACACTTGCGCAATCACTATCAGGCCATATAAAAATGACCGCATGTCTACTCTTGCATCAGAAGAAATAAGCAACAGTGAAAAGAGTATGGGTATTGCTGAAGATTGGATGCAGAGCTGGCAAAGGGACAGGAATCTATCCTTATTTAAGTGCAAAAAACAGTGGAAGACTTGGAAAAGAATGATCAACTCAGTATTAAGTAGCTTTTCTATTTAAGAATCCTANTATATATATATATTTAAGGACCTCTGAAAATATACTGGGCCTAATGCAATTCCATCTTGGTGGACAATGGGTCAATGAAACCCTCGACGCTGACGGAAGAAAACCTGGGGGAAATACAAATAATTTTACCGAAGTTTAAAGGTCCCAGTATATTATGGAAGTTTCATGAAGACGATTTTTAAAAATTTTTGGTTATAAAGCTGGGGAAGAGTTTGGTCACATGCAGAGGCGAAGCTAAATCATACCTGGTGAAAGAGAGTAAACAAGTTGTGCGACTTGTAAGGGTTCTAACGACTAAATAATGGACAGAGGGCTCTAACGAGGAAGGAAAACGTGAAGCCACAATTGAACGAAGCGCAAGCGATATCACTGGACCGTTTGCTGGAGGCCAGCGTGTTAAAATCTCATGAGGTAGAGACATGACTGCATGGACTCAACCTGAAGAGACAAACCTGACCATTCATCTCGCTTCCTGAAAACTAAGTATTGCAAGGGTCTTCAAGAATATTGGCGGCACGGGGGACAAAACAACAGGGATTATGCGTCGGAAAACTAATGATGAGCATCAATTTTACTTGGAGACCAAGAATTCCTCATTTTAGAACATATAATATACCTCTTGAGTTCAGTTTTTAATCAGTTTTAGTGAAATTTAGCTATGAAGTGCGAGGGTTTTTCCTTTTATCTTGCTCCTCCCCCCCCACTCTTGGTGGGAGCTGTAATTTCCAACCTCGCGCAACTATTGCTATCTCTTGCTGGTCAAAGTCATTTACACTTATGTTTATCTATGAGTGAAAAATGGAAAATCTTCAGGGAAAATGGGAAAGTACTTGTTTGTGCTCTTAAAAATTACCTCAACTAGAAGATTGACAGAAATAAGTCTATTTGTTTGAAAACAATCTATTGGAGGGTAGCCAACTCACCTGTATCTTCTCCATGGACGATATCAATAGAGCATCCAAAGCTAATCTCCTCCGACTTCTGTTGTGGCTCTCTCTGCTAAAGTGAAAAGTGAGACGAACCAGGAGATGCAGTAAGAAGAGCCTAATGACTAGGAAAGAAAGGAACGGCTCTTCCTTCCGAAAGACAAACAATCTGGTTTAATGCCTCACTACGACTTTTTGTCAGGTCTCCTGCCCTCCGCTCACAGCCTATCCTTTTTCTATGTGTTTGCCTCGCTTTCATTTCCCTTCCTATCTATCTTCGTCATAGCTCTCAAGTTCTTCTTCTTACTCTCGAAAGATAATTAACACAAATAACGGATAATTCTTTACTTCTGGATCCTTTATACGGCTTTTTAGGCTGCAGAATTAGCCGATTGAAGAAATTCTGTTTTCCCCAGTATTCAGACTTGTTTTTGTGCTTTATATTCCACTATAAGTGCAATACTTCTATAACAAATACTTAATGTAAGTGACTTTAAATAGTCTGAAATTCTTTCAAACTTCTGACAAAACCCTTTATTCGAGGCATCTTTAGATAGTATATGAAAATGAATTCATTAATCTTGCTTAAAACATGAAGTATTTATTTTATACCAATGATCCAATGAGTCCAAATATAATTAAATTATAAGGTAAAAGTACATATAGTGTAAATATATATGGACTGTGATGGTATTGAATATGGACATTTTATTAAAAGTTAAAGTATAAAATATATTGAACGACCAAAAGAAAACTAAGCACATATTTTTGACCCTACATTTACCTCTAAAACTTTCACTCGTTTTTACTGTTTTTTGTAACCTCTAATCAGCATTACTAGTGATATTGTTTTCTTGTGTAATTTTTAATTTTTAATTAATTCAAATGTATTGTGCTTTTCTACAAAACAGCGATTTTATGTGTGATTAAAACGTATCTTTCACATGCTGTCAACAAAACTAATTGGAATGATTATAAAAAAAATAAATTATATTCAGAGATTACATGGCTGAAAATTGTAATACTTTGGCTGAAGTTTGTCAATTACACTTTATATTTTTATTGAAATTTTATGAAAAATAGTATTGATGTCTTTAATTTCCATATAATGATAATATCAATTAGAAATACCTAAAATAATCATTCATTATTCGAAAAGTGAAAATTAAATTAATGCAGATGGAGTCAGCACGAACGCTTCCTCTTTTGCGAGTTATAAGTGAACACTTAACAACCTATGGTAAAAATAAACGAGTTTATGCAATGATAACAATAAAAGAAAATCCTTTCTTAAAAGAAAAGAAAATTGGTTGGTAGAAATTAGTTTATGGGTCTGTGTTGAGGGTAAAATATTTGTAATAACATTTGTGCAGCCAACTGTGAGGAAGGTATTCACTCAAGAAAACTTCAAATCCTCGTAGTCTTGCTATGTACCGGAGTCTTCAACGCTGAGAAAACGCAAAAACATAGGTTAAAATCATGTCCTTCAAAATAAATTCATTTTTTTATTTTGGTCAGTAGGGAATGAGAGACTCGGATGTGTGCAAAACATTCTTTGTAGAATTGGAGTCACGACAGACCCACATTTTTTATATTTTTATGTCTTATTATTTTTTGTTCCTTTTTTTTACTGCTTATTGAAGAAGGGCTGTAATTCTGGCCTAAAATTGATAAAACCATTTTTGGTTAAAAATAAGTTATTATTTCAGTAAATCCATGACCGAATCCTTGGCTAATTCTTCCTCAGAACTGCTTTAAGTAATCCTTGATTGTTATATGGTCACCGAATAGCAATATAGCAAGGATAAACATATTACAAGATGTAATGTGTAATATATGCTCATATAAATTTATATTTCATGTGTTATTGAAGCTAATGATTTTAGTAGAGCTTAAGATAGAAGATCATAGATGTTCGCCGCGAATCTAAGTGGGCTTCTGCTATAACTTTGATGATGAACCTAAATGTACATTCTTTTCTCTTTTACTTTTGAGAGCGAAATTCTTCAGATCAATTAGGGTTTCAATTTATAGCGAAAAAAAATCAGGAAATCTAATTATGAGGTAGAATGGATTATTTAAAACAATTACTAAAAGTACTGTTAAAAATTTTAATTTAGCCAGAAATATATATATATATTTAAAAGTACTCATTCGAACAGTGATTTTTAGTCAGATAATATATTCCTTTTAACTGCCCAAGATTCTCAATAATACTTATAAAATAATGCGCCTTCAAATGAATAAATGAATACAAATTAATATTCCTTGTAAATATAAATNAACGAGACAAGAGATAAATGAATAAATGAATACAAATTAATATTCCTTGTAAATATAAATATTAATATGGGTCAAAGAATAAGATTCAATATTCGAGGTTCAATTTGTTTTATTTTGTTTGCATAAATTTATTTTACACAATTAAATTTGTTTTTATTATGTGAATGAAAGATGTATTTAATTTTTGGCTCTCTTTAATTCTATGCCAATAGTAAAATAAAATAAAAATTAATAACTCTGATTTAAAATGATAAATTTTATTTCCCTTTAATATTTATGACCTAAGGAATTCTTTAGCAATAATTTAATATGCAGATATCCTTTTAAAAGCCCATTAGCGATAATTCCATTAGTTGATTTCCTTCAAAGAAATTTATTAGAAATAATTTTATTAATAGATTTCTTTGAATGAATTCAGGATAAGAATTATGATAGCAGAATTCTTGCAATTAAGCAGGAATTCGAATTAACAAAATATTTAAATCAGCAGAATAACAAAAATGTTCAATATTTGCCATTTTTTTTACTAGTCTTATGTTATCTTATTTAATTGATTTCAAAAATGAAATTTAATCAAAAGTGTACCTGCAAACTGGCAAAATCCTTTTTAGCTTTTTAAATTATAGAGCAAAAGAGTGGCGATTTTTTGTCATATAGTCATTAAAACAAATTAATTAATTATTAAGGAATAATAATTACAAATTTAGAACGTACTTAAGACAAAAACAATTAAAACAATTTCTCTCCTGTCCAGAATGCTAAATAAGACAAAGGATACGTGAGTTAAATCTTAAATCTGTTAGGGATAGTGAATTAGAAGACAAAATTTCTTTAATAATTAGTAAATTATAAAGTACTTGACTTGAGTACAATTTAGAGTAATTACCAGATCGAATCATAAAACTTAAGATAAACTTAAAGATTACTTTTCGAATGGAATATATATGCTTAACTTATTAACATGTTTTTCTGCTACTTGATTAGCCTCATATGCAGGATATCAAAAGAAGTTATTCTCTTCCCCGTAAAAATATTTCATGAATTATTTTCAATTTTAATATATTTCGAAGTTGCTTGACACTGACATGAAGGTTTATTCCTGTACTTGACAAGCCATGAACTTCGGTCAGGAGCTTAATGAGCTTCACTTGATTGACATCTCAGCAAGGGAGTTTTTACATTTTTGTCCTGTGCTTAGTTCATTTCCCTTTCTTTTTCGCGGTTACGAGTTAGTGGTTATTATTTGTCTCTATGTTTGTTTAGTTAATGCTACGCCAGCAATTTTATGTTAATGATATTTGACATGTAAGATTAGAGAAATGTGGTAATTTAAATACGAGAAACTTTTAAGACGACCCTTGCGCACTGAATTTAAAGTCGCTAAACATATCAGACTTTTACTGATGTTTTCAGTAATCCTAATGCAAATTCACAGTGGATAGAAACGAAATTTGTAAGAACTTTGGTTTCAGTGTTTGCCGTGAATTGAACATTATAATCATATAATATTTTTTGTTTCAGGTCTTCACCCACTTAAAAACAATCAAATTTCATGTTTCCCACTGATGTTTCTAATTTTCAAAAGGCTTGAAACTAAGTCAAAATATATTAAATCCAAAATTTATGCCAATGGTACTTAGGGAAAAACTTTAAATGTTGGGCTCAGAATAAACTCGCTGTTAATTTATCATTTTTATTGATTTATAGCCTTTAAAAACTGTTTTATGTCTTTGTATATATATATATTCTTTTCAGTCAGAATTGTTTTCCTTATATCGTTTAATTATAATTTAGTCTTTCAGGAAAACTTCTCCTAATCATTTCTGTAAAACGAAAAACGGGAAAATTTCGGTTTGGTAGTTGACTATTCTTGGTCAAAATTTTATTTCAGGCCAGCTTGCTTGTATATAATAACCACAAATATGGGTCTATATTCTGTCTAGAAAGTTTTCTAAATATAGATGTAGTAATAACTCGTTTCGGTTTCGACTATTTTACTATTTCTATAATATAGAAATTTACTTTTGTTATAGTCTTTTCCCATTAAAACATCAATATTTAATTTAATTTTGAAAGAAGAATATTAGTTTCATATATATATGTACACATACGTTTATTTTTCAGAAGTCGTTTCAGGTTAAAGCGTTAAAAGGTTGATTACCTTGAAAGAAATTTTCTTAAAGGTATTATACAAAAAATATTCATGATTCACAGCAAATGAAAGCATTAGTTGACATTGTCATAAATGGACGTTGAAATGCCTGTCTCCTTTTCCAGCGGTGCTCAGCTGATTGAACGTGTCCAGAAAGCCCGACTATGTACGAAAGACGCCAAGTCCCGAATCCCGAATGAGACCTGTCATGACAAAAACACTACTCAGACGTAGGGACCTAACTTAGCTCCTTGCGTGACTTGGCTAACCGGCGCGCCCGTTTAATTATCTCTCCCTCGCTCTTTCTCTCTCTTTCAATCTCTCCCCCTCTCTCTCTCTCTCGAGGTCTAATTAATTACTTGCCGTATTTCTTCGGAGGATCTAAACTTTTCATATTTTGGGATCTTCCGCTCCCTACTTCCGGGGAGATTGATTTATATAGAAAAACCACATACAAATTATGTCCCAACTTCGGCCTCAAATAATTAAAATATTAATTAAAAGTCCCTTATGAAAAATATAATTGGGGTATTTGGTAGCAAATTAAAATTACGTCATAATGGATCTATCAGTATTCTCAGAATTTGGAGGAAATATAAAGGCACCATATTGCCAAATATATACGCATGAATTAAGCGGATTTATCCTGTTTCGTAAAGATCGACATAGACAAGAGTGAATAATTTGTCGCCGAAAAGAAAAACGAAGAGGAAAAATTTTCCTCAGGATGGCTAGAAAGAAAGGAAAGATTAGTGGCGGTGTTCGACCTTACTTTTAGAAATTTAATAGATTAAAAGTGTTGAAAATTGCATTTTATACCTATTGTTTTTTATTTTTAAGTTTTACATGCATTACCAATTTTTCATAAAAATTAAATGAAAATGATATCGATAGTAATAATAATAACAAGTAGATCAAATTAATTATCAGAATAATTAATTTGATCTACTTGTGAAGCTCTCTAGCCTATGCAAAAAATGAATTAATTTATCAATTGAAAAATTTGGCTAAAATAAAGATTGTTATATGTAATTAACTTTATAAAAAAATTATTTTACATTAAATTAATTAATTACTAGCCATTATTATATTGAGTTTGACTTGTGATAACCCACATATACAATTAACTTGAATAACGTAATCAATCTCAGGATGTCTCTATAATAATTTTTAAAATTATTGCATATGTAATAATTGAAATAATAAATAAAAGTAATAATCGGCCGTTAAAAAATTAAAAGTAATAAGTAGTAATAGAAAAATAATAATAAACATAAGATTTTTATCAGGCTCAAGAGAGAAATAAATGACATGGATGTGTCTATTGCTGTTCTTAGATAAACTAAAAATGAAATTAGCGTTTCCAATGAAGAATTGTACTTAATTATAGCTCGGTTTTCCGAAGAGCTCCAGAAATCTATAGCTTACTTGTTGCAGAGGCACAGAAAGAAGGAAAATAACTAACTGATCTCCGATAGGTCTTTGAAACAAGAGACAGCGTATCTCTGGGATACTATAGAACCTTTTAAAATGTTTTAGCGGATTTTCCAGTGGGGGAAATCCATCTATTAACGTTTGCACTGTGGAGCTACTATTGAAAAATTTCAACAGATCTTCATCGACAAAAAGGCTAAAAATATGAATAGCTAAATACGAATTTAGTGTCTAGCGATCGCAATAAAAAAAATGATACCGAATCCGGTATTTAGGATACCGAAAACCATTAAATCTATTTTTAGCAAGCAATTGGACTTGTTCATTTATGACTGAAATAGGTCAGGAAGGAGACTAAAATATGTTTAAAAGAGGTATTTTAAATAATTATCAAGCAGCGAGCACAGCTAAATAGTAGCCACTATAACATATATAATTTTGTACTATTTCACTTGCAAGCTGAAATTCACCTTTAGATATATGCTAAATTGGAGAGTTTGGGAAGAAGAACTAGCTCTAATTCAATCCTCTAGCTTCTTCAAGTTTTCCTGCAAGGATGGAGTTATTTCAAAAATCTGAATTTTGATCAAGTGAATCCGAATTTAAGTGAGCTTGGGCAATGAAAATTGTGCCAAATTTTATTGTTCATAGCTGAATTAGTCGAAGGTTTAAATGATGAAATATTTTTTCCCATTCTTTAGCTCAAATTATGCTGAATGTCTGACTGATTAGCTTCCCGAGGGGTGGAAAAGGCAGTAAAACTGTCCCGAATGAGGCCTACCGCAAGAGGATAATCCCGATAAGCGGGCGAGATGAAGCCCCTGTTGAGAGAGGGTTTATGCAAGGGGTCATGATTGGTGTCCAGTTTACTCAAGGCTCTGGGGTGTATTGAGTACCTCTAACTTGGACAATTCCAATTACACGCTGCCCCGCGCCAGACCTGTCTTCTTGTCTGTCTCCTAACCCCTACCTACAAATTACACTTCCCCCCTCCCCCTTCCAAGCAATTCCTAAGCAAACAGGCATTAATTTGTCTTATGCTCATGCTATCACTCCACTATATCTTACGAGAAAATAACTATTTTGTTTTGTGAACTGGGGAATTGCTTACAAATACAATTTTATCTCAACTAGGCTTTCATTCAACGGAACATACCGATTTTTTTAGAATTTTATTTTTATTTTTTACAGCTGAGTTTTTTATTAAATGAAGGACCTCATCATCAGAGCACAGGAATCCCCCCGTGTGGGTATCAGAGAGAGATTCTGCTCTGCTTGGGAGCTTCTAGGACATCTTCATTTTAACAGCTTTTGGCTGTACCAAAAAAAAAAAAAAAAAATGCGAAGATTTCAATGTTCTGCTGTGGGAAAACCTTGTTTTAAAATCAACTTTGATCGCCAAGGTAGCTCAGGGGATCCGTTAGTGTCTCACAATTCTGAACCTGCGGGTTCAAATCCCGCCCAGGAAAAGCTTATATCTATATAATAAAACAAGAGGCCCTGACTGGCTAACATGCAAACACACACAAAAAAAATCAACTTCATTTGCTTTTATTTACATTTGAAGTTCATTGGGTATCTGAACCAATAAAATACCTATTTATTAATCGTTGATAATACTCTTACAATGTCTGCAATAGCTTAATGTCTGTTTAATCACATCTTTAATCATTGCTACAAAATACACTAAAATTAATCCCCTTTATTGCATATATACATATATTTAAGTATGAATATGTGTTTCATACTGTTTTTTAAGCAAAGCATAGTTGATTTTTCACTCCAATAATAAACCAAGCAATAAAACTTAAATAGCTTTGCAATGACCGAAATGAGACAAGGAACACTGACTCATGCCTTGCAACTATGTAACTAGTTTTAATGCAGTTACTGTCATAATAAAACTTTTTTTAAATTTATTTCACCCAAAAGCTAAATGTAAATTTAAAAAAAATTAAGGTATATACGATATATATTCTAATTAATAAAAACTGATATACAGCATCATTGTTGAATCCGTATTTAGTTCATACCCGTCTAATACAGCAGAGACTCGGAAGAGTCATTGCATTGCCTGTATGTACTTACAACTCAAGGCAGTATGAGGTTAAGTACATTATTTCCTTTCAGCCAAAGTGCTCAGCAGTAAGATGTGATTTAGTAACCCGTCCACTTATCTCCAGGAATACAATTGTATTTCAGACCTAGATACGTATACAAGGGCATATTTTGGAATATCGATTTCCCATTCCTCTGGAAATATTGAGACGTAATATTATTTCCAAAACCTGGAAAATAACCACATAACACATCATCCTAACGTCCGATCGGCCATTTTACTAAACTCTTTAAAGCTACAGATAACGTTCTGATTAAATGATCAAAATCTTCGATTGACGACTTTACTTTTTAAATAACCATGTTTCATTCCGATGTAAGAATTTTACTGCTCAGCAGCTGTTTAGTTTAGCAAACAACATTCCTTTTTTTTTCAAGTTATAAGAGTATTTTCCAGGTTTTTAGTGGAACATTTCTCAGTAATTGCTAATGAAGGAACGTGCAAACATAAAATAGTTAATAAACTAATACTCTAGAAGACTGCAAAAAGACATAAGCTGCAAAGATCTGGGATCCAACATCCAAAGAATCCACTCCTTTAAACTCAAAACTCTCAGATCAATCACAAATGATCCCTTTTGTGTACCTTATTTCTCCTTACATTATGCCTTTAATATATCTTTAGTCCAAGGCCTTATTTCCTCCCACTTCTCTCTTTTCCAAAGTAAATTTCCATACAACTTCAACCTATTTCCTCTAGCTGGTCTCAGACTTAAACTCTTCCCACCGAGTTTTACTTCCTCTCCTAGTGCGAAATTTCTAAATTATTATTCTTAGATGATTTTAGTTGGGATTTGGTCAAGGTAGATCCAAAAAACACAAATTAAAAATGTATTTTTAAAAAAAAGGTTTATCTGCCAACGTTTCGGTTTACATTGCAAACCATCTTCAGGGCTATCATGAAGATGAGAGAGGACGTCCTGTCCCTAAGTTCACATTTCCATGACTGAATTTCCTCCTTTATTAAAAAAAATACATTTTTTTAATTTGTGTTTTTTGGATCTTCCTCGACCGAACCCCAACTAAAATCATCTTAGAA
>KZ810979.1:20096-31329 GCA_000696205.2 Oncopeltus fasciatus | reverse complement strand
TAAATTACGAAGTGCGCGTTACTTTTTGATTTTGACAATTCCAGCCCAGATTTGTTATAAGCACAAAGTACTAAATCAGCACTATTTCTGACAATCTGACAAGATATAGGTAGGTAGGATCGGGTTTAGGGGCGATCAACCCTTAGATTATTACGCCCCTGGCAAGATATAATCCTGTTTAATAGCAAATAATCTTTCTTGTTTATAAAACATTACTGGCCAATATAATACTGTGAGGATAACCGCCAGAATCAATTTAAATTTTACTTTAAAAGCATTTCTGATTTACCTAACTTTGCTTGGAAACTGCTCCCGATATTTGCAAAGTAGAGAAGACAAGATTCCTTAACAAATTGGAATGTGCGCCTCACAAAGGTATGTGAGGAATTTACGGGAGTGAGTAGAAAAACACAAGCAGAAAGATCGAAAGGATAAGGTAGGTAGAGACGGTCATCCAGGAGTTTTGAGTCCAGACACGTACCAGCAAGGGTCACCTAGAAAGCGCAGGTTAGAAATCAAGAACCAGGTATTCGGCCACTTCATGCTCCTAAGAGTTACCAATACATTTGTTCCAACCTCTAAATAACTAAAGCCTTCAATTAATCTTTGTGAATAAAGTCAAACTCTTGCGGACACAAGAAGGGTGAGGGGATATAGAAAAGTAAGTAATAAAAGGAGAGTTTTTTTGACCGTAGATATTATTCTTAGATGATTTTAGTTGGGGTTCGGTCAAGGTAGATCCCAGTCAGGGAAATGTGAACCTAGGGACAGGACGTCCTCTCTCATCTTCAAGATAGCCCTGAAGATGGCTTGCAATGTAAGCCGAAACGTTGGCAGATAATCCTTTATTAAAAAATAAATTTTTTAAATTTGTGTTTTTTGGATCTACCTTGACCTAACCCCAACTAAAATCATCTAAGAGTAAGTATTAAAATTTCAAATTTTGAGAGAAGGATATTCCTATTCCTTACTTCAAAACTTAGAGCTGGAGAAATTAGTCAGGTTTTCGACAAGGATCTGAAAAATTAAATACTCCGAAATTGTTGGGTAATTATTGTATTATTGCGAAGTTTCGAATTAAAGTGAGGAGAGATCTCCGAGGTAGGTTTATGGTCACATCTCAGAGTACAGAACTGTACAGAAATTGCACAATAATTTTGGAGTACTTTATTTTTCTGATCCTGGCCGAAAGCTAGACTAATTTCTCCGGCATAATACTCGAAGTTCAACGAACCTTCAACCATTTAAGACTTTGAGGTATAAATTATTAGGAAGTAGGGAACAAGGTTCTTTTTTTGCATAAAAAGAAAAAAATTAATTTATTATTTCTAAAGTGTTCCTTAATTTAAATCCTTTAATATAGCTTATACGATTTTATGCTAATTTTTCAATCAAAGATTTAAATAATAAACACAAATCGAAACAACATAAAGCATATTTTATGTGTTCCAGAATATTAATTTAAATATATATACACACAATTAATTTTAATCAGAGCATTTACACATCTACCAGGAATGAACATTGAAGGAAATTTTTCAAAAAATTTATTATCTCTTCACGAGATTCATTAAAGAAACTTTTTAATATAAATTAAATTGTGCTTTACTACTAAGCACTGTAAGAGTCAGAAACAATAACAAAGAATTGAAATTTGGAAAAATAAAAAATATATAGAAAATAATTAAAATAGCAAAGGTACTAAAAATAATATTATTTTAAAGAGGACTACGATCCATACATCTAATACTAGGTTCAAGATGAGGATCCAGAATGTTATGTAAAAGCTATTTCATCAATGCTATTTCAGCTTATACATTTTCTTCAGGTAATTAACTATCAGACATAAGGTTAATGACCAATACAGGTAGAAATCTAGACGAATTAGCAATTTGCATGAATGGCCCTATTATTATATAGATTGAACGGACGGATTTTATCTAAAGGAAATGATACCATCGAGGAAGAACTAAAATGTAATAGACATAGTTATACGGGACCATTTTTAAAGAGATTAAGTGTTAAGTACGCAGGAACTCAATGAAAGAAATGGATACTTGCAGTAGATTGAATTATCGACAACAAATTATTGATAATTAATATTCAATAAAGTATTCTCAGGGAATCAGAGGGAAACGAGAAAGGATATATTTATTTGTTCGGTTTCCATAAAAATTTATTTTTTCATACATATCCTAGAACCCCTAATGTTTAATTATGAGAACTCTTTGTAAGTTTATAATAAAATACAATTCCGAAAGTAATATGTTGGGAGAATAAATTTTTTTTTTAAATTTATTAATGCTGTATCTCACATTTTATGGAATATACCATTACTATAGACGGAGAGATATTTATATTCATAAACCCTCAAAAAAATTGAAGCATTTCAATGTTGTTCAAGTGTAATAATAGAATTAAAAGGCGAAGATTCGATTAAAGACTCAGAAGGAAAACTCAATGTCCCCTTTTAGCGGCAAAGAGAGCTGCATTCCAATGGACTCATCAGATATTCTATTGGCGTTCGTCATTTTCCTTCGAGAAAGGCGGCTTTTGATGTTCCGACGACAGGAATCCCGTCAGAGAAGGTCTCTTCAAAGGAAATTCGGCAGAATAGGCCTTCCTCCATCCCCCCGCGAGCTAAGTGAGTTATCGAGCCAACAGAAGAGAGAGAGGGCCTCACCTGTGACTGGTGGGGGGTCGCCATGACGACCCCAGAGGGTGGCAGACGGATACTTCCGGAGGAACAGGAGGATGGGGCCCACAGGCAACCATCCCGCCACAGTCCTATGATTTCCAGCTGATCTGTAGCTAACATGACTGATATTAGTTGGCCGTCAAGAGTCGCCTACAGAATGTCCTGAGCGAAGGATCATTCTGTCTTGACGGCCAACTAATATCAGTTATGTTACTCTTCCAGGTCATAGATCACCTCTCCTATGATCTGGAAGAGTCACTTTCAATCCTTTTTCCAATTCCTTAACTACAGATCAGCTGGTAATCATAGGACTGTGGCGGGATGGTTGCCTGTGGGCCCCATCCTCCTGTCATAGCTGCTAACAGCAAATGAATATTTGTATTTGATACTCGCATTTCACGACAAATAAGTCCTTTATCAATGAACAATACTGTGTTCATTGGTCTCAACTACAAATTATGCCTGCTACACCGAAAATCTCTTTACTCGCATTTGACAATATCAAGTAGTCTCTCACTCCTACTTATCCGACTTCGCTCAACAATGCAATTAGCTTTTCCTAGTCTTCTTTTTCATTCATTTAAAAGCCAAATTTCATTAGGGTAAAACACTGATTATGGCTATTAGACCGTAAAATTAAAACTAATGATTCTGTTAAACTCCATCTAATTCTTCAATTTTGCTGTATAGTCCTAAAATAATTCTGTGTTGGGTTTCATAATTCTAAACTTGAATATTACCCTCGCTTACATAAAGGAAAATGTTTTTTACTTGTAAATGGTATTTCAGGTAATAATTCCCCTTCTTCTTGGTTCGATATTGCTCAATAATGAGCATAACATTTCCCTTTTGAATTTAAATGTTACGTGCTGACTTTTACTAAGAAAATCTGAAGACTGTGAGACCTCTAGAATATGTGTTCATCGTACGCCCACACATCCCAATTATATAATTAAGTGAGTATCTTTTTTGCTATGGAGAAAAAAAATCGAAAAAATCCTTCATTCCTTCGGAATCAGCTAAAATAGTCAGGGTTTTAGAAAGGTTTGAAATATTAAAAAACACGCTAAAACAAAATTTATTTGGTATCATTATATTTATTGGAGTCAACTTTTCTGCTTATGACGTTAGCCGTCCTCAGGCTCAAAAATAAACACCATATAGAAAAATACAACTTAGTATATAAAATATGAGAATGATAAAAATAATTTTAAAATAGCAATAAATTTTAACACATTATTTCTTTATTTCTCTTTTTAAAGATTCATGCTTTTATTTTACTGACTAAGTTATTTTTTATTTCAACTTGGTATTTCATTTTAGCATGATACAAACCTAACAAAAAGTACATTTCAAATATAAGACCAAATAAATGAAACAAATAATAGTTTAATAAGATAATATTTTCTGAATAACGGATCATAAATCTAGAAATGAAGAGAAGAAACTAAGAGAGGAATCGACACGTTTTAATGGCAGAAAGGAAAAGAAAGCGTACACCTTATCTGGCTAGGTCATGAAACAGATGTTAAAAGTAAACTCTGGCGAGATTATGTGAGAGGCAGCAGTGAGGTGTGAACAGGCTACCTCAGGCAGGTAGGCGGCCCCTTATCGCTTCTAAAGGGAACACAGAACAAAGAACTCAACGCCCACGATTTACGGAGGAAAATGTCTGGGAGGGGGTTCAAGGTGGACCAGCATGACCAGCGGGGAGGAAATCCAAAAGGCCGTCGCACTTACCATGTGACTTGCAGAGGTCTGTGAAGACAGGACACAGGCACTCGTCCATCTGTCTCGTGTTGCCTCCTGAACAACCATCTATTTCTCGAGAAAAGCCTGCCCGGAGATGGACTCGGACCCACACTGCAAGGCTGGAGTATCAAACAGATACCTTCGGCAAAGCTGCAGTCCTTTTGCAGGCTCAAATCAATACTCATGGAACTCAATTCATATTTACAATTCTCAGGAACTTTGCCGTATTGTGCAAATAAATGTTTGGTACCTCAAAACAATATTGTACATTTGTACGTTATTGTCTTAGACTTGTAAGATCAAATTGGTCAATTTCTCTTATTTATTCCCCAATTTAATGAAACATGGTCATCGACTTTACCCAAGTCTTGCAAGACCGTAATGTTCAGCAGTGATTTTAGTCTTACCTTTAATAATTTTGCAATTATTACTTTAAGGCAAGTGTACTTGTTTTACATAGCCTCAGTCTAATAGTTGTGCTAACCCTTTAAAAAATCCACCCCCTTCTTTGCTTAAAATTTTCTACGTGTGAAATTTTCAACCATGTGTTTCCTCTTGATGACTCAGTAAATAAGCGAAGCGCTTGCTCAACAAGTTCTAAGGAAATGGGGTTATGAAGAGTAATTAAGCTTAAGTGCTTGCTTATGTCGCCATGACGACCCCAGAGGGTGGCAGACGGATACTTCCGGAGGAACAGGAGGATGGGGCCCACAGGCAACCATCCCGCCACAGTCCTATGATATCCAGCTGATCTGTAGCTAGTGAATTGGAAAAACGATTGAAAGTCACTTTTCCAGGTCATAGGAGAGGTGATCTATGACCTAAAAGAGTAACATGACTGATATTAGTTGGCCGTCAAGAGTCGCCTACAGAATGTCCCGAGCGAAGGATCATTCTGTCTTGACGGCCAACTAATATCAGTTATGTTACTCTTCCAGGTCATAGATCACCTCTCCTATGATCTGGAAGAGTCACTTTCAATCCTTTTTCCAATTCCTTAGCTACAGATCAGCTGGTAATCATAGGACTGTGGCGGGATGGTTGCCTGTGGGCCCCATCCTCCTGTCATAGCTGCTAACAGCAAATGAATATTTGTATTTGATACTCGCATTTCACGACAAATAAGTCCTTTATCAATGAACAATACTGTGTTCATTGGTCTCAACTACAAATTATGCCTGCTACACCGAAAATCTCTTTACTCGCATTTGACAATATCAAGTAGTCTCTCACTCCTACTTATCCGACTTCGCTCAACAATGCAATTAGCTTTTCCTAGTCTTCTTTTTCATTCATTTAAAAGCCAAATTTCATTAGGGTAAAACACTGATTATGGCTATTAGACCGTAAAATTAAAACTAATGATTCTGTTAAACTCCATCTAATTCTTCAATTTTGCTGTATAGTCCTAAAATAATTCTGTGTTGGGTTTCATAATTCTAAACTTGAATATTACCCTCGCTTACATAAAGGAAAATGTTTTTTACTTGTAAATGGTATTTCAGGTAATAATTCCCCTTCTTCTTGGTTCGATATTGCTCAATAATGAGCATAACATTTCCCTTTTGAATTTAAATGTTACGTGCTGACTTTTACTAAGAAAATCTGAAGACTGTGAGACCTCTAGAATATGTGTTCATCGTACGCCCACACATCCCAATTATATAATTAAGTGAGTATCTTTTTTGCTATGGAGAAAAAAAATCGAAAAAATCCTTCATTCCTTCGGAATCAGCTAAAATAGTCAGGGTTTTAGAAAGGTTTGAAATATTAAAAAACACGCTAAAACAAAATTTATTTGGTATCATTATATTTATTGGTGTCAACTTTTCTGCTTATGATATTAGCCGTCCTCAGGCTTAAAAACAAACACCATATAGAAAAATACAACTTAGTATAAAAAATATGAGAATGGTAAAAATAATTTTAAAATAGCAATAAATTTTACCACATTATTTCTATATTTCTATTTTTAAAGATTCATGCTTCTATTTTACTGACTAAGTTATTTTTTATTTCAACTTGGTATTTCATTTTAGCCCTGATGCTGACTAACATCATCAATCAAAAACGTTGGCAACAATATATAAAATAATATCCAATTTTTTTATGAATTATTTTTACACCCTGGTCGAATTCGTGGCCATTTTCGCACGTTATAATAGAAGGGAAAGCATTTTTTCGTTTTCATGGGTTAAGATGAGGTATACATGTGCTTGAACTAGAAACATAAGTAATACATACACAGTACAGTCCCAAGCTTACCAGAAACTAAATTCAAACTATTTGAAAAACAAAACACTCCCGTGATTTTTACTAATAACTAATGAAAAAAAACAACAGAAAAAAAAACATTCAAAGCAATTGTTATATACTTTTGGGAGCGACTTAAATATAAAAATATCCTGTTTTAAGGACTAACCTTTTCAATATCCTTGTTATCCTGAAAAAATGTGTACTTGGAATCCCTGACTGGCTGAAACCGCTGATACAAACCTTACAAAAAGTACATTTCAAATATAAGACCAAATAAATGAAACAAATAATAGTTTAATAAGATAATATTTTCTGAATAACGGATCATAAATCTAGAAATAAAGAGAAGAAACTAAGAGAGGAATCGACACGTTTTAATGGCTGAAAGGAAAAGAAAGCGTACACCTTATCTGGCTAGGTCATGAAACAGATGTTAAAAGTAAACTCTGGCGAGATTATGTGAGAGGCAGCAGTGAGGTGTGAACAGGCTACCTCAGGCAGGTAGGCGGCCCCTTATCGCTTCTAAAGGGAACACAGAACAAAGAACTCAACGCCCACGATTTACGGAGGAAAATGTCTGGGAGGGGGTTCAAGGTGGACCAGCATGACCAGCGGGGAGGAAATCCAAAAGGCCGTCGCACTTACCATGTGACTTGCAGAGGTCTGTGAAGACAGGACACAGGCACTCGTCCATCTGTCTCGTGTTGCCTCCTGAACAACCATCTATTTCTCGATAAAAGCCTGCCCGGAGATGGACTCGGACCCACACTGCAAGGCTGGAGTATCAAACAGATACCTTCGGCAAAGCTGCAGTCTTTTGCATACAGGCTCTAATCAATACTTATGGAACTCAATTCACATTTATCAGGAACTTTGCCGTATTGTGCAAATAAATGTTCGGTACCTTAAAACAATATTGCACATTTGTACGCTATTGTCTTAGACTTGTAAGATCAAATTGGTCAATTTCTCTTATTAATTCCCCAATTTAATGAAACATGGTCATCGACTTTACCCAAATCTTGCAACACCGTAATGTTCAGCAGTGATTTTAGTCTTACCTTTAATAATTTTGCAATTATTACTTTAAGGCAATTGTACTTGTTTTATATAGCCTCAGTCTAATAGTTGTGCTAACCCTTTAAAAAATCTACCCCTTTCTTTGCTTAAAATTTTCTACGTGTGAAATTTTCTACCATGTGTTTCCACTTGATGACTCAGTAAATAAGCGAAGCGCTTGCTCAACAAGTTCTAAGGAAATGGGGTTATGAAGAGTAATTAACCTTAAGTGCTTGCTTATGATAAGACTAGGAATATTTCTTAAACCTTCTTGATAGATAAGAAAGAACTGAAGCATATGAGAAATCTTTATTGAGCAAAAATATTTGTTTTTGCATTAAATATAATTACCATACATGCTAAGAGCAGTTTAAGTAAAGCAGATATTTCATATTTCATTTAAGAAAATGATGCAAGATCAGAGAGTGTAATCAGTAATCCCTAATCTCGAGCAGAGAAGTGTGAGGGGGAAGCATACATCAAGAATAACTAAATTCTGAAATAAACATTTTTTGCAAAAATTGTTACAGAGCATTGACCTTATTTCATGTTATTAATTTTTTTGTATTATGAATTACAAATTATTCTCAAAATATAAGTGATAAAGAAGATAATAACGTTATAAATTTGTCCTAAGATGATTTTAGTAGGGGTTCGGTCAAGGTAGATCCAAAAAACACCAATTTAAAAAATGTATTTTTTAATAAAGGATTATCTGCCAACGTTTCGGCTTACATTGTAAGCCATCTTCAGGGCTNATGATTTTAGTTGGGGTTCGGTCAAGGTAGATCCAAAAAACACCAATTTAAAAAATGTATTTTTTAATAAAGGATTATCTGCCAACGTTTCGGCTTACATTGTAAGCCATCTTCAGGGCTATCATGAAGATGAGAATCTTCTTCTAAGCCCCACAAAACCTATTTCAGCAATTTCAGCCAATACTAAGTCACTCACCATCATGGGAAATAAAATCATTAAAGAATCTGCTAATACATGAAATTCTATTTTCCAACAAGTTGTACGCGGAATGAGAGTAGAGAAAATGTGTAATAATCTTTAGTTAAAAAGTAGTTTCCCAGCGCAGCTGATGGGGTAAAGCAAAATGATAGAAATAGCCCCAAACTGCAACATCTATGGCTAAATTATGCCTGCGCACTACTTCGGGGATCCTTAAGCCTATTCTGTGTTCACTCTTTCAGAGTTTATCTGAGAAGGAATACCAAAGATGAGATGCTCTTCGGAGAGGAAGCGAATTATGAGCTCAGAAGTGCGAAAAGACTTGAACGGGGAATCAAATGTCTCCTCAACCCCATCACAGTTCCTATCAGGACAGATCACAGAGGTCTGGGCGTGGCGGTACTTCCTGTGGCGGACTGTACCAGACTGTACACAAAGACTGAGCACCGCTTCGTCACTCGCCAAGCTCTGAACATGATCTCTCGAAGAGGTCCTTCACAGCTCATTGCATTAATCTACATATCCGCTAATAAGTACATACCTTCACTTATAAGTATAAATAAAAGAGAAAATTTATTTTCCGAGTAATTGAAAAATATATCAACCTCCCACTGATGGCCACACATGGAGTGTCAGTTTCCTTGCTTAACTGGAAGCTCAATATGATTATGCTGAGAACTGCAATTGAGTCAATCACCAGTCAAACTCCTTAAACGCTTCAGAGATTTATATCCATCCTTCGTTATTTATTTATTGGTATTTACTCAATCGACCCACAGTAACTAAAAATGAATAATGAAAAGCTCAAATCAATTATATTTATATAAAACATTTTTTATTTTATACTATTAATGTTTTATATATTTAATTCTATTTTATTAGTCTCAAGAACTAACTAATACGGTCTGAATTATGTGACTAAGAAAAGGTTGGCAAACAAGTAATAGGGCAATTAAAATCAGAAGGCGATTGAAAGCTTTGTCTGTCAAACAAGACGTTGAATTAATTCATAAACTTTCAAGAAATACTTATTCAAAATATTAAAATAATTAAAACGTTAAAAAAATACAATATGGCCCTATGGAATTTGACAAAAAAAGGGCTGAAAAAGTCAGCAAGTATCAATTCTGTAACTCAAAAACTGGTCTGCTTCGATTCTTCAAGGGCAAATTTTATTGCCAGAGTGCCAATCTGCAGAGCAATAAAACACGACCGCAGGACAAAAACAAATTAAAGATCAACAACTCCAAGTATTCAACACACTTCATGCACACTCCAGCCTAACCAGCTGCGTCCCAGCCACAGAAATATAACATAAAATAAGATTTAATAGACCATTGTGGAGTGTTTAAAATTGAATGTTTTTTTTTTTGTGTTTTGTTTTTTTCCTTTTCATATTTCCTCTCACTGTACTACAAAGGCCTTTTGTATCCAAGTTTATTGCCCTACTGTCTCCATGAGACTTTGTTAACAATCAATATGAGAACGTTATTATATCTGAAAAATAAAATAATGAATTAAGTACCTAAAGTCGGGAAAAAACATCACACAAGGAGCAGTATATACTAAGCAGTTTTCCCATGTTCAGTTAAGTGCATAAAAATTAAAATAATCTAAAAGCCGAAAAGTACACTGATGAATGGCAAGCAGCGCTTGAATGGAAATGGAAGAGTGGAGGCTTTAATTTAATAGTTATATTGTAAAATATTTCCCTTCTTATGCGCTTTTCTTGCAATTTACTTTTTATCTTAAACTAAGCAATAAAAAGATATTAAATTAGAGTTCCTTTAAAACTCCTCTCCACTTTCAAGAATTATTGTCATTAATGAATGATTTCGTTTAACAGTTCACAAAACAAAATCAATAACCGTATTTAAATTCAATTTTAAGGGAAGAGGGAAACTGCTCAAGGCTCCAATTATATTCTTCAGTAAAAGAAAAATAACATGTCTAACATGAAACATATTTTTGGCAGAGATAGAAAATTGACACAAGCACTGATGAAGTGTAGATTGATTTAAAGTTTACTCATTTTCTTCTTTTTCATTATTGACACCAATGTGCCAACACAATGCAGTGGATGATTAGAATTTTAATCGATCGCTCTGAGTCAAATCTATCATCCGGTTCCAGTTTTACGTTTCTCCAGAAGGAAAGGTAAAACTGGAAGGACCAGGCGTTTGTTATTCCTCAGCTCGTGGCTTTTGGCTCGGATTACTACTCACCATTTCTAAAGGACTTGCTCTTCTTTCTCTAGAAATGTTTTATTCAGTGCGGGGGGGCTTCACCAGAAGGCATTTATCTTCTTCAGATGGCGACATCGGCGCTAAGTCCGCGGTTCCCAGTGGCCCTGCCAAATCACGCGACCGCCACACCCGGCATTCCTAATATGATGACTTTTTCCCAATCCATCAGTGTATTTCACTCAATGCCAAACATCCAATAAGGGGAACATTATATATAAATACTGAAATTCAATATGTAGTATTATTACAAAGATCTGCCGCCTAA
>KZ810978.1:21186-32607 GCA_000696205.2 Oncopeltus fasciatus | reverse complement strand
ACACACACACACACACACACATAATAATAACATTTGCTGAGTTTTTGGCAGAAATGGGTTGAGAGCTTATAATTAATGCAAAAAAAAACATTTATATTCTGTACCGTTTTGACTTAAAACATATATTTAGCAAAATATTTAATAAAATAAATTCATGGGTTGAACAGCCCCCTAATGTTTAAAATGTAGGAACCATATTCAGTTTTTAGGCCGTTTATTGAAAACAGTTAAATACATTAATTTTTATGAGGAAGAATTATAAGGGAATTCGGTTTTGGAATTTGAAGAAGGAAAAACTAATTTGTAAAGTTTATATTGTTGCCAACGTTTCAACCAAATTTTGAGGACTTCATCAGGGCAATGAGAGTGATAGAGGGAGAGAATCACCTGCTCTGTCGTCATTACTGATGATTCATTTTCAGCTGTGACAGCGAGAGTTAGAAGTTGTAAGTGTAATATTTTCATTATAATTAGTGCTACGAAAAAGTTCACTCTTAACCTTTTCGTCTATTTTGAAGAAAAAAAATCATTAAAACGGTAGAACTTAAATGTTCTACCGTTTTAAAGATTACTTAAATGTACCTAATAACGAAAGTAGCTTCCCCCACTTTTGCCCTCCGAACGTACCATTAGCGATCATATACTCCCATTTATCCCATTTATGTAACATCAAACTTATTTACTTTTGTAATATGACTTATTATAATATATAATGTTTAAATGTACACATTTAAGAAAGCATGGGAAATCTAGTAAATCAACTAAGTTCCTGCCTGGCGGCCTTTCCTTTTAAACTACAAACATAAGACATATTTTTACAAGAGGCAGTTTCCAATGAATAATTTTGTTTATATAAGAAATGCAAAGCAATAGAATAAAAAAGTCTTACTAACTAGATCGGGATTCGAACCCGGGTCTCCTACTTTCCGGGTGAGTATAAATGTCGACATACTTGCCCTGAAAGCGAGTTCGAGTCCTGGCTGAGGTAGGAAGATTTTTTTAATCTATTTTAATCTATATGTGGGATTAAATACCACAACTAAAATCAGAACTTAAAGAAATATTTTGGTTATGTTCTACTGAAAATCTATATTCTTTGAATGTTTTAATAAAAATAAAAAATCTTACAATGTAAACCGAAACGTTGGCAGATAATTTAAAAAATACTCATTTTTTAAATATGTATTTTTTTGGACCTACCTTGACCGAACTAGAACTAAAATCATCTACTAATAATGTTTACGTTCAAAAAACTCTCCATTTGAACATTAAATTACATAGTTTAGCAATTAATAAGATTGAGATTTGTGACACTGTTTGTATATACTTACGATAACTAACAAGATAATATTATAATAATAATAATAATATATAAGTAAAAGATAATAAGTTAAAAGTTACAGATGTCTACCAAACTTATCCACACCTTCTAATTTGGGATATCTCTCTTAATGTATATATATATATGTATATATAGGTTTTTTTTTAGGTTTTTTTTATGTTTTGTCCATACAGATTAATAAATGAGTATTTATGTTTCCACAGCTTTTTACATTAGCCTTGTTTGATATAATATATTCATGCATGTAGATTTCAATAAAAGCTTTATTTATCAATATATTTGTCTGTAAACTTTTTTTTTTTTCCGCGCAAAATGATGTTAAGGTTGTTTACATCGGACCGGGAAAGNTATATATATATAAGTTTATATAACGTATATGTAACTAGGCTATCCAAATATCTGAGAATTTGGAGATAACTCTCACATATGGTTATACGACCACATGGCTCCGGAGAGCTATTTACGCTGGTACCATAACACCAATTTTGAAAATATATTAGATAGATATCTGTATTATATAGGTAGACTATAAGCTAAAAATATTGTTAATTTTTATCGATTACATATAATATGTTTGAGTGTGTGCACCCGCGCGCGCTCTTGCACCTGACCTCTCGTAAAGTGATGGCCACGATTGACACCTTCGGCTATGATTTCATCAACCATCTTCCTTGCTGCCCAGATCTAGCTAGACCTCAGTGTCTACTTTCTGTTCCCGATTCACAGCCTTCCCTAATTAATGGCTGACAGAATAAACCCCCTTTGAATGCGGGTAGTGCAATGCATTCCCTACAAAGGGAGAAATTCAAACATGTGCTTCTACCATAAATTACTGGAATTTAGAAGAAATCTCTATCGCCATTAGTACGCAATGATAAATCCTTACTTTCCACAGAGATCGGATATATTTCATCCCTCCCTCCAACGCATCATCAGTATCTGAAAGAAAGGTAAAAGTTAGGTCAGATTTGAAGGCAGAGAGGAATTTCCATCGAGTACCAAACTCAATTTCATGCCTAAGTTAATAATGGAAGGAGTTGCTACTATTACGTCACGAAAAAGGGTTCTTTAAACGAGGGTTTATTTGGTGATATAAAGAGGCTCAATGGGTATTAGGGCCATTTAAAAAGTTATTTAAAAGTTTAAACTTCGTAATTTACTGGAAGCATAAAATGAGAAAACGTTCGGCGGGGCTAGAGCGGCGAAGAAAAAAAAACAGGATTTTGTGACGTCATTGTTTAAAAGTCCCCGTTGGGATGAACAGATAATAGACCTCGTTGGGAGAAAAATCATTAGAATGAAAGAGGTGGGTTTCCTTGTAGAAAATAGATTACTTCTACTCCAAAATTTACTTAAAGTAAATAATATCAGCACAGATTGATTTCTGCGATTATTCACTATGATATATAAAAAATAAAACAATAATAAAAAAGTTATTTATAATTTCTGTTTAATATGTGTGTGTGTGTGTGTGTGTGTGTGTGTCACATTTTAAATTTTAATTGTAGTTTTAAAAAAATAAATAATGTAAAATACAATTCTACAATTATTTTCTTATATATTTTTATTCGTAAAGTTAACAATAACGAACATATTTGTATTATAAAATTCATCAATCTTCGAATCCCCTCTCAAAATCAGCTCATTTCAGGCAATAAGAACTTATTTAACGCTCTGTAAAAGCGAAATGGTACCAACATCAATAGGTTTATTTCACTTCAGGAATTATGCTAAATTTTATAAACTTTATTAGACATAAATTTTAAATTTTCTAATATTTATGAGCTAAAAAATGTTGTTTATATTATCTTTTTATTTTAATATAATGTAATTTATACAAATATTTAGTAATGTAACTAAAAAGGTTAAGTGTTTTCATAATACATCCTTTCCGAATTGAGCTGGATTTATTTTCAATAAATCATTAGGAATCTTCTTAGGTTTTTTTTTCTTATTTTCACGCATTTAATATATTCATTCATCATAAAATGTATGTATTTCGTGGGAGATTAAAAAGGCCACCTCATTACACACACACACACACTCAAATTACTCTCTCCCTAGAACGGTGTTATTTTTTTTGAACAGTTTAGACAAATATAAAAATATTTATAATAAGAAAAAACTATATAGATTGCTCTAATGATAATTCATTTTCAGCGAATAACAATAAAGGCATTATGAGTAGGGATTAAACTGAAATAAATTAATAAAATAAACATTAAAACATAATTTTCAATAAAACGCAATAAATAAAAAAAGGTTTTTTCAAATAAATTTTCCTTAATACAATACATTTCTAAATCTCTTTTATTTAACATAAAGCTGTAGAATTCAATTGCTTTCTGAAAATGTGAAGTTTTTATATTTAGTTTAATGGACAAGTTTTGTGCCAATCCAGGTTTTATTTTTTATTTTAGCGATGGATTATAACTGAATCAATTTTTGTCCAAAGGTTTAGAATTTAAAGTAAAACCATCAATTCTAAGATGATTTTAGTTGGGGTTCGGTCGAGGTAGATCCAAAAAAACACAAATAAAAAAAAATGTATTTTTTATTGCCCTCTCTTGCAACAGGCCGCTTTCCATTTACACCTTCCGCCTGTCTTGTACCTGCTACCCCCACTCACCTTCCCATTTCATAACTCAAAACAAATCCATAATGTCCAGTCATGGAAATGTGAACCTAGGGACAAGACGTCCTCTCTCATCTTCATGATAGGTATGTGTGGCAAAATTACTGCTTTAATGATATTTCAATTGTTTCCTGTCAATTAGTTGTTGGTTTGCATGTTTTTTTCAAATTAGTTCTTTTTTTCAATATTTTTTTCAATATTGTTTTCATAAACTTTTAATTGTCCTACACAGTTTTCTACTTTCATACATTATATTATAATTTTCTATTATACTAATTTCAAATATTACTGTATTCTCATGACATTGTATTTCTACAGCCCTGAAGATGGCTTACAATGTAAGCCGAAACGTTGGCAGATAATCCTTCATTAAAAAAATACATTTTTTTTTATTTGTGTTTTTTTGGATCTACCTCGACCGAACCCCAACTAAAATCATCTTAGAATAATATCTACGGTCAACAAACTCTCTTTTTAAAACCATCAATTTTTAATCATATATCCAATGATGAGGGTGAGAATGAAGAAGGGGTGTTAAAATAATCTGTAAACTTGGATTTGAAACCTTGTGGTTGGAGGGTTTCTTGTCACAGTCTCTCTGAGTGTCCTGTTTTTGCTACTAACACAGTGAAGTGTTTTACAGTGAAATATCTGTGAATGATCAATTACTGTTGGAATGAAGGATTCAACAGGACATTGATTAAATTGTTTTAAAATTGAGTAAATTCTACAAAAAATATATTTCATTTTAAAGACCAATGGAGATAAAGAGGAGAACAGACAGAACCATTTCGTGACGTCAATATATCCCATCCATATCTAGTTATCTTCCAACCCTGCAAAAATAATTTTTTTTTTCTTTTTTTTTTTTTTTTTTTTTTGAGGAGCTTTACTGTCTCCTATATCAAAATTTTTGCAAAATATCCATCACATAGAAGGTACGTAATGTAAACGGGCAATCCATGTTACATTAAAGAAGAACGTAGATATAGGAAGTAAATGATTAATAAGTAAGATTCAATAGACATACAATCCGGAAAAAGCAATGAGCTTAAAATGAGAAGCCAATAAAAATGGCTGTAAAATTCTCAGAAGGGGAGGGTTGGGGAAGTAATCAATCATTGTAAATTCTTAAATATCTACACATAAACATTTTATAAAACATAAATGTGAAAATTAAAATATACGCTGATCCAAGATCAAGAAACGTTTTCGTAATTATAATAATAGCGTTACTCATATATTGTTAAAGCAATTATCTATGAAAACCAACGCTATCTATGCTTAACGGCATTCACAATGAGTTTATTAGCGATTCCGCTAGATTGCGCTAGATGCACTTCCATAACTCACTTGTGCGTTACTAAATCCGAAAAGGATAATAAAGCTGCGTTCATATATTAATAATAATGAAATTTATATACTTTTCTTGAAGGCTTATAATTTTAATTTTTGTCCGTTTTTATTTTTCAATTTTATTTTTTTATAAATCTTAGTAGTGTTAAATTCCTTTAGCCGAGAGTTATTTGGGCTCAGATTGTATCGGAGGATTGATCGGAGAGAATTTTACTTATTTTTCTCGATGTAGACTCCCTAACAATGGCCGAGTTGGAAAGGGAATTAGCTGATGGCGGAAGAGGCTCAGGGGAGAAAAGAAGGAGGGGGTGGGTATAATACGTCGGAGGAGAGGGTGGTGTGATTAGGGGTGGGTAAGGGGAGGAAGGCCCTTGAAAAGAAGCCATCAGGTCTCCGGACTGAATATTGCAGGGCCGAGTCGGTCTGAGGCTCCAAGTTAGCCCTTCCCTTTCACGGCTTCTGTGATGTAAAGGGCGAGGTCTGCCCCGGGCGACCCACTGACCGTCTGTCTGTAGGGCTTTTGTGTGCAAACTTCACCACACACATTTCCCTTAACGACCTGTTTGCCGAGGGTAGAGGGTGGAGGGTGGAGGGTGCAGGGCCGGCCTCCGGCACTCCCTGAACTCCTCCTTCGGATGATCAATCTCCGTACCCCGCTCAAGGGAAACACCTCCTCGCGTATCCTCCTCGAGAGTGGAGCCCTTCAAAGGGACATGGACGCAGAAGATCGGGGGTACCCAGGCCAAGAGAATACCACTCCTACATACAGAGATTCAACTGGTGATAATCAACATGGTGAATAAGCACTTAAAATGTTATGAACGAAATAAATAATAAATATTGATAATAAATAAATTCATATAACTAAGTATACACACTCATTTCTTGGAGGAAGGCGAAAGGTTAAAAATGAATGGAACTAGTTCTAAAAACACTTATTTAATGCCCGACTAGTTTCGCGTTTTTAGACGCATCTTCAGTAGTTTAAAATACAATTTATAAAGGTGAACCTTCCGGCTTCGAAAGCTACGTCAAGACTGGAAAGAAACCCCTCCAGTGAGGTTACAAAAGTTTTTAAAAAAAATCTCGAATTACGAGTATTGTTTATACTATTGAATTGAAGTATTGCATTTTCCACCATCTAAATTTTTAAAATAAATTTATAAAATCTATTTTTAGAAATATATTTTTAAAATGAAAACATTTTTTTTTTTTTAACAATTTTTCGAACATGTTATGCGTTTTTTTTTTGTTTTTTTTACTGACTTTTTTCTACTTTTTAGATATTTATGAATGATTTATTTTATTTTTTTCTATTTATTTTGGTGTTTTCTTTGTCTCTTATATTTTCGTTAGCAAAACTGAAACTAAGTATATATTTAAATGCAAGTTCCATGAGCGAAGACCTATTATCGCTATATATATATATATATTTATTGTTTGTGTGTGTGTGCGTGTGTGTGTGTGTGTGCGCGTGNTGTGTGTGTGTGTGTGTGTGTGTGTGTGTGTGTGTGTGTGTGTGTGTGTGTGTGTGTGTGTGTGTGTGTGTGTGTGTGTGTGTGTGTGTGTGTGTGTGTGTGTGTGTGTGTGTGTGTGTGTGTGTGTGTGTGTGTGTGTGTGTGTGTGTGTGTGTGTGTGTGTGTGTGTGTGTGTGTGTGTGTGTGTGTGTGTGTGTGTGTGTGTGTGTGTGTGTGTGTGTGTGTGTGTGTGTGTGTGTGTGTGTGTGTGTGTGTGTGTGTGTGTGTGTGTGTGTGTGTGTGTGTGTGTGTGTGTGTGTGTGTGTGTGTGTGTGTGTGTGTGTGTGTGTGTGTGTGTGTGTGTGTGTGTGTGTGTGTGTGTGTGTGTGTGTGTGTGTGTGTGTGTGTGTGTGTGTGTGTGTGTGTGTGTGTGTGTGTGTGTGTGTGTGTGTGTGTGTGTGTGTGTGTGTGTGTGTGTGTGTGTGTGTGTGTGTGTGTGTGTGTGTGTGTGTGTGTGTGTGTGTGTGTGTGTGTGTGTGTGTGTGTGTGTGTGTGTGTGTGTGTGTGTGTGTGTGTGTGTGTGTGTGTGTGTGTGTGTGTGTGTGTGTGTGTGTGTGTGTGTGTGTGTGTGTGTGTGTGTGTGTGTGTGTGTGTGTGTGTGTGTGTGTGTGTGTGTGTGTGTGTGTGTGTGTGTGTGTGTGTGTGTGTGTGTGTGTGTGTGTGTGTGTGTGTGTGTGTGTGTGTGTGTGTGTGTGTGTGTGTGTGTGTGTGTGTG
This sequence comes from Oncopeltus fasciatus, assembly GCA_000696205.2. Lineage (NCBI taxonomy): Eukaryota > Metazoa > Arthropoda > Insecta > Hemiptera > Lygaeidae > Oncopeltus > Oncopeltus fasciatus. The sequence goes on along the minus strand of KZ810978.1, from coordinate 25,042 downwards.
TGTGTGTGTGTGTGTGTGTGTGTGTGTGTGTGTGTGTGTGTGTGTGTGTGTGTGTGTGTGTGTGTGTGTGTGTGTGTGTGTGTGTGTGTGTGTGTGTGTGTGTGTGTGTGTGTGTGTGTGTGTGTGTGTGTGTGTGTGTGTGTGTGTGTGTGTGTGTGTGTGTGTGTGTGTGTGTGTGTGTGTGTGTGTGTGTGTGTGTGTGTGTGTGTGTGTGTGTGTGTGTGTGTGTGTGTGTGTGTGTGTGTGTGTGTGTGTGTGTGTGTGTGTGTGTGTGTGTGTGTGTGTGTGTGTGTGTGTGTGTGTGTGTGTGTGTGTGTGTGTGTGTGTGTGTGTGTGTGTGTGTGTGTGTGTGTGTGTGTGTGTGTGTGTGTGTGTGTGTGTGTGTGTGTGTGTGTGTGTGTGTGTGTGTGTGTGTGTGTGTGTGTGTGTGTGTGTGTGTGTGTGTGTGTGTGTGTGTGTGTGTGTGTGTGTGTGTGTGTGTGTGTGTGTGTGTGTGTGTGTGTGTGTGTGTGTGTGTGTGTGTGTGTGTGTGTGTGTGTGTGTGTGTGTGTGTGTGTGTGTGTGTGTGTGTGTGTGTGTGTGTGTGTGTGTGTGTGTGTGTGTGTGTGTGTGTGTGTGTGTGTGTGTGTGTGTGTGTGTGTGTGTGTGTGTGTGTGTGTGTGTGTGTGTGTGTGTGTGTGTGTGTGTGTGTGTGTGTGTGTGTGTGTGTGTGTGTGTGTGTGTGTGTGTGTGTGTGTGTGTGTGTGTGTGTGTGTGTGTGTGTGTGTGTGTGTGTGTGTGTGTGTGTGTGTGTGTGTGTGTGTGTGTGTGTGTGTGTGTGTGTGTGTGTGTGTGTGTGTGTGTGTGTGTGTGTGTGTGTGTGTGTGTGTGTGTGTGTGTGTGTGTGTGTGTGTGTGTGTGTGTGTGTGTGTGTGTGTGTGTGTGTGTGTGTGTGTGTGTGTGTGTGTGTGTGTGTGTGTGTGTGTGTGTGTGTGTGTGTGTGTGTGTGTGTGTGTGTGTGTGTGTGTGTGTGTGTGTGTGTGTGTGTGTGTGTGTGTGTGTGTGTGTGTGTGTGTGTGTGTGTGTGTGTGTGTGTGTGTGTGTGTGTGTGTGTGTGTGTGTGTGTGTGTGTGTGTGTGTGTGTGTGTGTGTGTGTGTGTGTGTGTGTGTGTGTGTGTGTGTGTGTGTGTGTGTGTGTGTGTGTGTGTGTGTGTGTGTGTGTGTGTGTGTGTGTGTGTGTGTGTGTGTGTGTGTGTGTGTGTGTGTGTGTGTGTGTGTGTGTGTGTGTGTGTGTGTGTGTGTGTGTGTGTGTGTGTGTGTGTGTGTGTGTGTGTGTGTGTGTGTGTGTGTGTGTGTGTGTGTGTGTGTGTGTGTGTGTGTGTGTGTGTGTGTGTGTGTGTGTGTGTGTGTGTGTGTGTGTGTGTGTGTGTGTGTGTGTGTGTGTGTGTGTGTGTGTGTGTGTGTGTGTGTGTGTGTGTGTGTGTGTGTGTGTGTGTGTGTGTGTGTGAGAGAGAGCGTGCGTGCGTGCGTGCGTGCGTGCGTGTATTTATATTAGGAAGAAAAAATCCTCAAGAATTTGAATTAATTAAACTTACGAGGAAATGTCAAAAAGTTCTCGGCCTACCTAAGAAGGAGGGAATTAAGATAAAGGACACTGATACCTTATCATTATTATCTTTTCAGTAGTTATATTCACATAAATTTTCATAATCCTGACATTTCTTGTCTAGTACTATATAATACTTTTAATTTCATCATACTTTTTCACTTGCCATTGCATTATTACCACTTGCACACCTCTCGTAAAGTGATGGCCACGATTGACACCTTCGGCTATGATTTCATCAACCATCTTCCTTGCTGCCCAGATCTAGCTAGACCTCAGTGACTACTTTCTGTTCCCGATTCACAGGGGAAGGCGATTTGAGAACGAATACCAACTCAAAGAGCCTATTGCTCATTTGGTTTCAAAGAAGAAAATGATTATTTAGGGGGTTTCAGAGAAATTAATAAATATATGTATTAGTAATAAGGGACATTGTATTGATAAATAATATAAGTTTTGTGTTTTTATTTCATTTCTTTCTGGGTCAGACAGATAATTTTTTTACCTCCCCTTGTAAGTTAAAATATTAATATTAATAATTATCAAAATACATAATATAAGAAGCTTCATTGACAAACTCTATCATCATTTCGTGCAATAAAGCTCAACGATTTTTTTTTTTACTCCAGTTGAACACATTTATTTGAAAAGGGCTTACATAATAATATTCGTTATGGAACACACAACATTACATTTTACACTCATAATGAGATCTTTATTATGTGTCTTAAATAAGTAATGTCTAGAATTAGGTGCAACATTTAAAACTTTCTCTAAACTTCACTTCAACTCTAAACTTCTTTAAAAGAAAAAAAAAGCTCATTCATGTGTAATATTAGACGTATCATATTCTTGGCCTGTATGGTTGGTATGTCGGTAAGTGAGATCGGTAGGGAATGGAGTAATTCTTTAAAAGTTACGTCAATGTGAATTGCTGGATTACTTTCAGAAAATTTCTCTAGAAACTAAAGAACTTTGAATTCTCATTCCTCCCCCCAATCTCTTCAAAAAAACAATAATAACAGCTGACTGTTTTGACACAGATTTTGAAGAGGAATCACTGACGAAGAAATGGCTGACTTCAGTCAAATGCGACAGCTGTCGATAGCTAAGGAGCAAGTTCACATCGAATTTATGTTCTCGCTAAGTCTTCCAATAACTTTAAAATACACATTTCAAGTCAATGCCTGAGCATCAATCACCGGTTGTTGCAACGTATGTAGAAGACACAGCCATATGATTAAGGAAAATGTTGAGGTATCAGTCATCGGGGAATGCTACTTTAAAACAAATGAATGGAGAAGGATGTTCTGACCTCTACACCTGCCATGGTTCTACTTTAAGTCGGAATCCGAGTCGAGTTTTCTAGAAACGATCAAGGGGATTTGTGTGGGGGATAATAGGTTAGAAGGAAGAAAGAGAATAGGAAGACCACCAGCTGCAGAATATACTCGCAATATTCGAGGAGGCCTCGAGGAAGAATTAACTGTCGCGCAGTGTTCGTAACCGGCAAAGAGGTCCTGGAGATGGGACATTGGTATCGTCATTGAAGGTACAGTGCACTGGCAGGTCCACATGAGACGTCATCAGAGAAAATGTCAGGCCAGGAGGAATGGGACTTGGAGGAAGGCCGAGGATGAGGTGAAAAGGGAAGTGGAAGACAGAACGATAGGGGATAAGATGTCAATAAAATCGGTTCATAAGTAAATGACACTCCGAGTTAGGTCAAATACGTCCACATTTGGCCTGTACAGCAATTCGTAGCATATACGCCCTAAAGATAACTCTCACACTCATACTCGCAATTAACTGTTTGCTATACTATGTTGGATAGTCATAATAATATTAATATTTATTTACCGTTTCTTCTTCCTGGTTGGACCGTGTCAAATTGTTGATAGTTGCCGAGCTTTCGCATATCCTGAGATGGCTTCTTCAGGGCTGAGTAGAGAATTCTCTGAGTGATTCTCAAAAGCTCGGCAACTATCAACAACTTGACACGGTCCAACCCGGAAGAAGAAACGGTAAATACATCTGACGACCGTCGAAGCCTTTGTGAACAAATATTGATATTGTTTATTATGATATATATTCAGAACTTTCATCTTTTTTTTTAAGAAGTTTCTTCAAATTCGATAAATAACTTAAAATATAAGTTTAAAAAAAAGGCTAATTTTCGTTAGCTTCATTAATGAAATAAATAGATACAAATAAGTATTCCAAAAAAATTTTCCTGGATAAGTTGTCCTTAGTCGTCGCCCCCCCCCCCTC
>KZ810976.1:0-15398 GCA_000696205.2 Oncopeltus fasciatus | reverse complement strand
ATAATATATTATTTAAATGTATAATGGATAATATTGAACATATTTTTCGCACGTCGTGAGTGAAATTGGGTATTATATGTATATTGGCAGAATAACATCAAGCAGATCTAAAAGGTTTCAAAAGAAAAAAGATTGACGAAAAATATTTGGAGGCCGAGAATTCTGTAAGTGTGAGGCACAAGATAGGAAAGAGCGGTGAAAAGTGGGAGTTCTCTGAGAGGGAGTGCGAAGATCAGAGGTACGGGATCTAGTGTGGCGTGAATGGACTGAGGAGGTGAAGGTAAGGAGTTCATAGAGCTAAAATGAGGAAAGAATGGGGTTTGTTTTACAAATGACTGAACGTTACAAGAAAATACAGTTTTCGACAGGGAGGAAACAGCCAATTTAAATCTTTGAAGAAGTAGGATACCAGGATATCTCTTGGAGGGTCAAGGGTTTAGTACAGCGTCGAGCCCATCCGAGACACCATATCGGACAATATGGTGACGATAAAGGAATTGTTGGAGTTGCATAACAACTTATTTGAGAAATGTGTGGTTCCTAACAGGATTTCTTCGGCAGTGAAAGTTTACACTTCTGCAGACCGAAGAAATCCTTCAACCGAACGAATGAGCCTCGATCAAATAAGACCGATACTGTATTCAATAGTTACCCCCTCCCCACATTTATGTATCCTGGTTATATGCTTACGGTATATAAGTTCCCTGAGGTCCTCTATCATCTCCGTCCGGCGATCGGGTGTCTCGCCAAGGCGCACCCTGGCGTACTCCGCCACATCGTCGGGGATTCCCTTCAAGTCCAGTGCGGCCTCCACATCGCCGACCTCGTCCTTCAGTGTTCGCTCTGGCAGCCTGCAGACACAAGAAGCAGTGATTTAGTAAATAAGCCATGGAGGAATTACCTGAACTAAACGGATTTCCAAGACTTTCAACAAGAGAATTTTGTAACAGATCATTCCATGTCATTTAAACTCCACTTCTAATGTCTCAGTTTTCCCAATAATTTTAACACACATCACATTGTTTAATATGTATTTTTTTTTTACAAAATAATTAAATTCCGTCATGCAGAAGGTGCAATCAAAGCAGATCCAGTCATGTCAATTAAATATGTATAGAAATAAGAGTAAATGAGGCACAGGANTGAGAAATGGAATTTTATAAAAAAAGAAAACCATACAAGCAATACAAGTCGTGTCTAGTCAAACGTACGTTCTCCCCGTGGTAATCCATAGGGTACATAGTTATGGCATTAAGGAAAACCCGAACCGAGAAAGCTTCTTTGGTAGAAAATAACAACTGCGGTCAGTTTCACAGCTTCTGGAGTAACAGCGATATAGGTGTGATATCACAGCTAACCTTTTCGTTGGAGCTTCAGATATATGGCGTAACATACGGTTATCGGCTACCTCTAACCACGCCTCCCTCCCCCTCCCCCCAAAATATATATGACCACTCTTCTAATATGATATAAATTTAGAATAAATAAATAAATGAAAATAGAGTTGTGATTCTGTTACCGCAAAGCAGAAGTCTCTCTCTTTCTCCCCACCACCCCATTTGCCCAGAAGAAGGCCAGAAATTTTGGCCGAAAGGTTAGCAAAAATTAAAAAAAATAATATATTTTTTGTTCACGTAGGCTTCGACGGTCGTCAGATGTATTTATCGTTTCTTCTTCCGGGTTGTACCGTGTCAGGTTTTTGATATTTTGCAAAATCTCTCTTTTACAACTCTCATTCTCTTTTCAGCCCTGAAGAAGCCATCACATGATGTACAAAAGCTCGGCAACTATCATCAACTTGACACGGTCCAACCCGGAAGAAGAAACGGTAAATATATTTTTTTTTATAAATTGGTTTTAACTATTTAGTTTCCAAGACCGACTAACTCCATCCTTACTCTTGACTATCCACTTTACAAAGAAAAAACAAATTTTCAAATAGTTTGATGTTGATCGTGTTTTAATTCCCAAATAAATATTTTGACCTTGTGTAGATTCGAGATTTTAATTTTTAATCAAAAATGNACATGACTGACTAAATTTAGTACAATTTTGTCCGAGGTCTATTCATTGATTGAGGATGAAGTCAATTTTCTTTCATATTATAATAAAGAACGTTCCTGAGGTCTTGTGAATGTTTCAATGCTTCGAATTTTCCATTCCATTAACTACCACAGAATAATAGCAACCATTATGTAAAAATTAAACTCATTCCCTTGAAAAAATAAATACATAAATTGTTCTGCAAGTTCCTCAATATTATAAGTGGAATATTATTTTTGTTTCTACATTTCTTTGAATTGAGTTGGTTTCCTTCATCACTGATTTCTACAAATCAAACGAAAAGACGCATTTACAATATTTTAATATAATTTTTTAAACTGCAGGAGTCTAATATAATGTCACATGTTTACCTATTTATTGTAGTATTAATTCTCTAGAAACCAAAAAGAAAAAAAAAATGCATTTCAAGAATCTATTGTAAGTGCCGAAGAAGCAGAAGGATTCCCATACATTTTCCACGACCGAAGGAACATTCCCACCATTTCTTTGTTTCACCAGAACTGCGATGCGTATTTAATATTCCTTTGGGTAGAACGGAAGATGGCTGTTGCGAGAGATTTTCATCGAAGGACACTTCTCAAGGAATATTCCGCTATTTTAATTTACATTAATGATTTACTCAAATTGGATTCAAATTGAATTCTACCTTCCTCTAATTGTATTCTATTTTATCAACAAAATTGACAAATTCATAAATACTTCTTCCGGGCTTCGTTGACTATGCAGTAAAGTATCTTCTTGCCACAAGATCAGAACAACATACACCAGAAAAAATGGTCAATGTTATTCCAAATCCTAGGAATAAGTGACTCAGAATTCCAGGGATACATAAAAATTCCGTGCATATGCTGAAAATCATATATTGGAGAAACTGGAAGAATGATTGACACATGGATCAAGGACACATTTCCGACACAGAGCTAAGACGCACAGAAAAGTCAAAATTAGCAGCACACCAGCAGGTAGACACCATGCACCAGATACAGTTGTATGAGAATGCCATCATCCTAGCCAAAGAGAATTACCACCGCAGAAAAATCAGATGAGAAGCCACAGAAATCATTTAAAATATCCAAATAACATTCTTAGGGAAGAAGAATATAAGTCAAAACTGAAACCAACATTACCATTCAAGAAAATCAAAACTGCTATCAGTGACAATAGGAGCCAGACCAAAATCTCCCCGGAAATGAACTGATAAGAGCCGACCAATGGGAAGCCAGACTTAGATCAAGTTCCCGACCAAGACATGTATAAATGCCCCTTGGACCTGGAGTTACTCTCATTATACTTTTAGCCCTGAAGAAGCCATCTCATGATGTACGAAAGCCTGGCAAGTTCTTGGTTTTCTACATGGTCAACCCGGAAGAAGTATTTATGAATACTTCTAGAGATCCTGGAAGCCCACGCTAACAAGATAAATTCCTATTTATGTTTCTGATAATTAAATGATTTTTATTATTTGACAATATATTATGTTGAAGCATATGATTATAATTTTTTTATATAACCTTTATTACATTACATATTACATTCTGTTAAAAATAAATAAAAACATTTTGTAATTTGATAACTATGAATAATATAAATAAATGACTTTAATGAAAGTCACATGAGGAGAGAAAGTGACCAGTTACACCTCTCTCAAATAAATTAAGTAAAAAAAAAAAAAAAACTACCAAAAATTATTACAATTTTATGTTATCAGATTTGGTTTTCTCAAAACTGTGTTTTCAATGAAGGGGGCATAAATACTGAATGAATTTGTTTGAGGGGATAAGATTCTCACACATTGTTGGCACCATCATTTTCTTGAAATCTGAATTTACAAATTGCTAGGAAGCAGCAGATCACGCCTGTCAATTGATCACCTCCAGTCTGCTGACATCAGCGAAGAAATATCTTTAACAGTGCGAGTTCTTGAAAAATGATTATAATTCATACATTTTATAATATGGCACTTTACTTTGACGCATACTTTTTTGAATAATGANAAATTATAATAATACTTTACAGTATCGGCAATTAAAAAAAAAAACACTTTGAGATAAAAGACGACTGACTAAATTTAGTACAATTTTGTCCGAGGTCTATTCATTGATTGAGGATGAAGTCAATTTTCTTTCATATTATAATAAAGAACGTTCCTGAGGTCTTTTGAATGTTTCAAAGCTTCGAATTTTCCATTCCATTAACTACCTCAGAATAATAGCAACCATTATGTAAAAATTAAACTCATTCCCTTGAAAAAATAAATACATAAATTGTTCTGCAAGTTCCTCAATATTATAAGTGGAATATTATTTTTGTTTCTACATTTCTTTGAATTGAGTTGGTTTCCTTCATCACTGATTTCTACAAATCAAACGAAAAGACGCATTTACAATATTTTAATATAATTTTTTAAACTGCAGGAGTCTAATATAATGTCACATGTTTACCTATTTATTGTAGTATTAATTCTCTAGAAACCAAAAAGAAAAAAAAAATGCATTTCAAGAATCTATTGTAAGTGCCGAAGAAGCAGAAGGATTCCCATACATTTTCCACGACCGAAGGAACATTCCCACCATTTCTTTGTTTCACCAGAACTGCGATGCGTATTTAATATTCCTTTGGGTAGAACGGAAGATGGCTGTTGCGAGAGATTTTCATCGAAGGACACTTCTCAAGGAATATTCCGCTATTTTAATTTACATTAATGATTTACTCAAATTGGATTCAAATTGAATTCTACCTTCCTCTAATTGTATTCTATTTTATCAACAAAATTGACAAATTCATAAATACTTCTTCCGGGCTTCGTTGACTATGCAGTAAAGTATCTTCTTGCCACAAGATCAGAACAACATACACCAGAAAAAATGGTCAATGTTATTCCAAATCCTAGGAATAAGTGACTCAGAATTCCAGGGATACATAAAAATTCCGTGCATATGCTGAAAATCATATATTGGAGAAACTGGAAGAATGATTGACACATGGATCAAGGACACATTTCCGACACAGAGCTAAGACGCACAGAAAAGTCAAAATTAGCAGCACACCAGCAGGTAGACACCATGCACCAGATACAGTTGTATGAGAATGCCATCATCCTAGCCAAAGAGAATTACCACCGCAGAAAAATCAGATGAGAAGCCACAGAAATCATTTAAAATATCCAAATAACATTCTTAGGGAAGAAGAATATAAGTCAAAACTGAAACCAACATTACCATTCAAGAAAATCAAAACTGCTATCAGTGACAATAGGAGCCAGACCAAAATCTCCCCGGAAATGAACTGATAAGAGCCGACCAATGGGAAGCCAGACTTAGATCAAGTTCCCGACCAAGACATGTATAAATGCCCCTTGGACCTGGAGTTACTCTCATTATACTTTTAGCCCTGAAGAAGCCATCACATGATGTACAAAAGCTCGGCAACTATCATCAACTTGACACGGTCCAACCCGGAAGAAGAAACGGTAAATATATTTATTTTTAGNTTTTTGGGGGGGGGCTTTATAGATCCGAGGGAACTACACCTGCTATACGCACACTTACATACTCATTCGCATATGTAATCGAGTAGTTCTTTGTAGGTGTTCACTCCGGTAGATGTGTTGTTACCAGTAGACTGACGGATCCTAACACTATTATGGGTCCATTGCACTTGTTCATACTTAACAAAACAAGTCCTCTCTGAGACATATAGTGAACCCTGAAAGAGAACTCTGTAACTAATAGTCCAGAAAGAGGACTGGTAGATTACCTTTTCACGAAGAAACATTCTGCCTGGGGAAAGAATGAGATAAATGTCACCGCTTTGGAAAGAGGGGTAATAGAGCAAGTTGAAACTGATTTAGGAAAAGTTCAATGCTTTGGCATTTTGTTGGTTTAAGAGACAGTCCTAAAAGATTCTGTTTCAGAGTGCTGAGTACTCAGTAATGGTACAAGGGATAAGTTAATCTTTAATTTATGCAGAGAGCTTTAAACTTTTTATTTAGGGGGTGTAGGGGGAGGAGTTAGGAAATCACAAAGTTTTTTTTTTTTTTTTATTAATTGAAGCTCTCATTTCGAATTCAATTTCTCAATTCGTGTACAACCTCACACTTTTCAACACTTCTCAATCTATATGCACCTAATGGATGTAAATAAGTGTGAAATCGGGATAAATTTGCAGCTGACTTTTGCTTTCGATGTAAGCGAAGATCCGCAAATATAGAAAAGATTTTCTAAAAGGGTGAATCGTATGTGTGATTTTCTTTGCACAAAACGTCTTCCCTCCGACTTTCACTTTTAGTAATATATTTTACATATAATTCACTTTGGTAGCATGAGGGTTCAAAAAGTTTGATTTACCATATAGTGATAAAATTAAGGGGAAGTCATTTTTTTCTGCCCTGATAAAATGGAATCTCTCAATCNGTTAACTGTTTTCTCGTTACGCCTCCGAGGGAAAGTGTTCTATCGACGATACGCCAACAGATTTCCCTCTGTGGGGGAGCCGAAATGTAATAATTCCATTTTTATAATAGTTTTCCAATTTTGCTATCAGTTTTTGTTTAATAAAACTATGTTTTTTTAGCTTTTACTTTTTAGGTATCGAAAATAAATTCGGTATTTCTATTTTTTTATTGCATCTGTGAAATCAAAGATGTAGTTGGGAGGTTGGGCGGGTTATATTCAAAGAAGAAAAATAGTACCATATCATCACTTGAAATGTTGAAATGAATAAAATAAATATTGTCATAACCACTGGTATTATTAAGCAAACTATTGAATATAATAGATGAATAATTATTTATAATGACCTTCTGTGTTCGAAACCGCTTAAGTTCAAATAAATACTTTGTACGAATGGCAACTATGTCTTTACTTAACAATTAATTGCCAGCCCGCAAAACGGCTACAAATATAAGAACACTAAGAAAGTAAACTCTTTTAGGACATTTTTTTTTTACTGGCACTTGTGGCAAAGTAAAAAATATAATTTTTATTTGAGCTACCTGAAAATCATTTCTCCCCCAAACAAAATGTCAGTCGATGTCATTAATAACTCGGTCCTTTATTCTTGTTTGTTTCCATCTTTAGTGGAACATACATGTCCATGGACTTTTTAAAGCTGCACACTAAATTCTTGGGCATTTACACCATCTTCAGGTGCCTTTAAATTGAGCACATACGACACCTGCTTCTGGAGATGTTATCGTGCTACGTACTCTCTGAAACTACACTGCAACTTCTCCAAGAGACAATCACTGACTATTACAATACCTACTATTAGAATACACCTGAAGATGTCACATACATGTCCGAAAACTTCGTGATTAATATTAAAGAAGTCTGGCATACGTTACCTAAGCAGATTTGCCAAGTTTCATTAAAATGTACAGATCTGATCTTACAAACTTAATATATATCTTATTAAGCGTTGATCGTAAAAATAATATAGATCTCAATTATTAAAAATTACTTTTCAGTCTATTAATGTAATAATTTTTTTTTCTAAAAAATTCAGGACAATTACAACGACGGTATAATAATAAGTTTTGGACATCCAATTAATTACCTCCCTCTTCCTTTATAACACCTAAAATTGTATGAAATGAACCGTTTGCAATAGAAAGACTAAATATGGATTTTATTTTCTTTATTTCAAAAATAAGGGGACCAACCACCATATTTATAAGTTAATGATTTTAAATTTTGATTCTAAACCCCCCTTCCCCAGTCTTTCAATTTTAGCCAATAATAAAATCATACAATAAATAGAAGCATGAATTTAATATTATTTCTCTTGAAATTAAGAGTTGGTTCAATAAACACTTGTTGCAAATGAATTTATCAGAATTGTCATTGATAAGTAGATAAAATAGTAACAGGATAGTGGATAGGTGACATTATTATCCTGTGCAAGTATTAGCCCATTGTATCCTGTTAGTTAGCAGATTACCAGTAAGGAAATCAAACTATTCACGTTAGTATCATGACCAATTATAATAGAAGAAAATGCTAAAATATGGTCCGTTCATATTTGTATTAAAATCATACACACACACACACACACACACACACATATTTTATATAAATACAGACACTTCTATAAATGTTATAGTTGACTGTTAATGTTGAATGTTTTTTCCCACTTAATTTTATATATTCTGAATCACAATGATTACATACATATCACTTTAAAACAGTATATTTTATAGCATATTTTCAGGGAAGGTTAATGTATATTACTGTAAGCCAACGTTCTCAGATCTTGAATATTTATACCTTCTGTAGTTTTAGGACAGCTCTGAGGGGCCCTCAGATATTGGGCACAATGAAGGTAACATTCAATGAAAATATCCTCTGGGTGGAGTTAGCTAACAACAAGCCTGGATTGAATGCAAGCGAAGATTTTTTCAGGCCGTTATCAAAGAGTCAGGACGTCGACCGATAATGTTACCTGGACTCGAAGGAGTTACCATTCGGACCGTTACGTGTGGTTAACTGTTTTCTCGTTACGCCTCCGAGGGAAAGTGTTCTATCNTTTGAAATGCATTATTTTTTAAATGGGAAAGATTTCAATACTGTGAAAGTTACAGCAAATTCAAATGTTCTGAATAGTTTTTTAATATTTTATTTTAAGATTCGTGATTTACGATTCATTTAATGTCATTTAAATTTTATTCACATGGATATTTTTTATATTTAAAAAAGTTGTTTATTTTCTTTGAAATAATAGTTATATATTGCCCTCAGTTTTTAATTTATCAATTGTATACATTCATAAAACAAAGGGTATGAATTAGTACAAGTCTATTTATGAATATATTTGTATTTATTAGTTAAGAGTCAGATTCTAAATTCCAATTTAACATGTTTTATAAAGTCAGTCAAAAATAATTTATTCATACATACAATTTTAAACCGTTAATATATAAATGAAAATAAATGTCTTCAAACTCTGAAATTTATAGAACAAGGTTTATTTGGTTGCTACATTATTTGTAAACTTCATTGTAGGTGGAAGAAAAAAACAACATAACTACAATATTTACTATTTGGCATGGCCCATCTTGCCATTGATGACACATTGTAATGCTCTTTATAGAATTAATGCTTAAGGATCTGTTTGGAAATTATAAAATAAATAAAAGCTTTTTATATAGAAAAGTTATATAGTTAGATGGTGATATCCAATAGTTAAATGTAAATAAGTACATACAAAAAAATTTATATGTCGTTTAAGAGAAAATTAATACATATTCTATCTATCTATCCAATTATACTGTTTTATTAACTAATATTAACTATTATCAATTAAGTGCTAATTAAATTTATTGGATACAAATTATGTTTTACGTGTTTTTTCATGAACCGGAATCAAGTTATTACTTCACACATCTTATTAATTGTGCTTTTACTAATGTGCCCAATGTAAATAGTTAGAATTACCAAGAGCCAATGTTTTGTTATTGTTTTATTCAAATATGTACTTAATTTACCTACACATTTAATGTATATATATTAATTTATGTAACTTAATGGTAAGTTTTGTATTTTATTTTCTTTTCTTTCATTATTTATAAAAGAATTCAATTACGCTGAAACAGGGAGGAATGAATAAACTACTATTTTATAATATTTTTTAAAACAAAGTATGTTTTTTGTGCATTCTTGTAAAGACAACCGACAGTCGTGTGACCGGTTGTTATTTTGGGAACACTTAGCTGATGAAACACAATAGAATTAAAATTTATTAGTGCCTCACGATTAATTCACATAAGATTTTCCTAAGATTAAATTTTCGGAAAACCTATTTATCGTAATAATTGCTAATTACCATTATCAAGGAAATTACCATCAGAAAATGATATGATAATTACCGTGAGAATCAGTTACTGTGATAACCGATAAATGTAAAAATAAGTTCCTTGCAAATTATGGAAAAAGGCCATGAGATAAATTTGCTTTACCTTTGTTTCACTCAAGGATAACATTATTTTGTATTCTATTATTATCAAAACCATCTCCAATTTTCTGTAGTGAGAGGTTTAAATTTGTAGACGTTAAGTTTACTGTAGAAGCATAGTTGTTATTAAAACTGTTCAGAATGTTTAAATAAAAAATAGCGCTATTTTTTAGGCGTTAAAAAAAATGTATCAAATCTACTGGGAGCTCGGTGGATAAGACGTTGAGCCTTAATCCGGGCGCTGCAGGATCAAGTCTCGTCGTTGTTAAAAGGAATATTAAAGTCTTTGTGCTTAGAAAAGGGTGGTCACATGTAGAAAGCATCTCAATCTATGACCCTAGGTGGCTGAAAAGGAGGATAAATTGGGGATAATATTCGATTCCCTTCCTGAATTAATTCAGGCTTTACGGTCATTCATAAGAAAACACCATGACTTTAAATTGTAAATGAGTCGCTTATTCTCTTTGTTTGATATTAAGTCCCTCGTTATAATTAATGCAGTAATTTGGCTCTATTTTTAGCAAGAAATCAATCTGCATTGATTTAACGTAAATGGCATACATAATTAACATCTATCGAATTGTTTACTGTTATTGGCACACGTGATGGGGGCAAGAACAAGTTAATCAATAACATATATTAGTCAGGGTGTAATTTTAATCGCTAATCATATAACTATGCTTAATAAAACAAATGTGAGTCATATAGAACTTTTAATGTATAAGGAAGGAATATCAGATTACAAAAAAAATACTTATTTTATAACTTAAATTTTATTTTCACAATATTTTTCGCAACTTCAACAACATCTCATAATGCGATATTAATTCTAAATTTTCTATTTTCAGGCTAATAAATAAATGGTGAACCTTTTGCCAATGAGGTAGACAGGTTCATTAAGTGAGGATTCTGTTTTATTTAATTGATTATAAGTATATAATCTCTAATTGCTAGCTAATGAAGAGATATCATGAAAGATTGAAACAAAGGGGAAAAAAAACTGTTTTTATAGCACCAGCAGTCATTAGAAAAAAAAAACATGTGCTATGACAAATAGAAAGTAAACATTATAAACTAAACGGATGTAAATTTATTTTTTTTAAAGNTGAAATAATAATAAAAAAAAGTTTAATTTTGATTACATTAAAATTTAAAAATCTATGAACATAAGATTATTTTGCAAAAAAAAAAAAAATTGAATGCAGAAAATTATTTCCATAATATTGTTCTTTGAAAGAGAATTTCAGCAAAATTACGCTTGCATTCACACAATAACGATTTTTTTTTACGCAATAGCATGCGTCTGTAATTTATTAAAAATATATTATTAAGGACACTTATTAAATAATTATTAAAATTTTCAAAATTAGCTAAGAAATATTGTCAATTAAATGTACGTTGAACGAACTTGATTTTATAAGAATTTTTATTACTTAATTATAATCATTTATAATTAATATGTAGCTTAAATATAAATAAGAATATACAGTGAGCAGAGTTTACATTCTTCGTAATGTAGGATTCTTTTATATAACTCTCGGTTTTATTTTATTGGATTTTATTAATTTTTAATTTTATTTTTCGTGCATTCTGATGAGCTCAATTGTAACTGAAATCCAGTGAGAAATAGAAGAGTAAGAATAAAGAGGTTCTAGATAAAGGATATCCAAAATTTATTTCAAAAACTATGAAAAAGAATATTGTTTTTCAAAAGCTGTCACAAAGAACAATGTTACAAAAACAATAAAAAAATAAAACATAGAAAGGTAAATTGTTACAGATAAACCAAAATTATAGTGAATAAGAATATTTTCGTGTTAATGGTTTACACACACACACACATATATATGTATATATATATACACATTTCAGGTTATTCTACAAAAGGTTATCATAATCTTCCGAAATTCGTCTTTTAACGAACTCTGAATTTTTTTTTGTATTTTACAGCGATATGCATAATTTCACTCAGAATTTACTGTAAGTACAGTTTACAAAATGTAAATTGTGAAGCAAAATTTTCGGCGATCTCTCGCCCTTCGTCGGTAAGGAGTGAAGAGACAAGGCTTCACTTCTCACAGAAGAAGGGCGAGAAATCCTTGAAAATATTGCTCCTTGTGATTTTCTCTTTTTGTATGTGCACTGCAATCTTTATCCCTTTATCCTGCTCTTGATTGCTACATATCACAGCCACGAGTGTTTCATTTTCTATACATCTAACTTCTGTCTTTATATAAATATATATATACTAAAAATTAATTGATTTGGATTACATNTTTTAAGCTTCATTCGTAAAAATGTTAAAGTTTATAAACGTCAGAACATAATATTTTACACCTACTGATATTTAATATTTCTTAATGCCCCCCTCTCTCTCCTAAGGGCATTAAGAAATATTAAACATAAATACACATGCACATACGCACGTACGCACGCACGCACGCATTCACACTAACACACATACGCACGCACGCACGCACAATTTAAGCTTCTTTTTTTTCAATTTTTTATCAATCATTAGACGAAATAATCAATACCTGAAATCCGAAAGGGAAATTCACGGTATTTTAAAATCTTAAATCTTTAAAGTTTATTTTTAAGCTGGTCATAAAAAATATGGCAAACTTTAAAAAAGTAGTTCTATGTATTTTTTCGCAGTTGAATTTTTTTTTTTACACTGTACCCTTGGGATTGAGGTTATTAGGCCACTGACAAAATTAGCATATTTTGCCACAATTCTTGCCCAGGTAAGGGGATGGATTTTTACAGGCAACCTTTCTGCCGTTTGTTATATTTCTCCAGACTGACGTACCCAATTCCAGGAGTGGGGGATCGTAGCGCATTAGCCAGGGGAATTCCTCACAACACCGCCAGGAGCGCGTCACTCGACCATCTGGATACCGACTGATCGCATCTTGAGCTTGTCAGTGGTGAGAGATAACTGCCCCATTCAGCCTGAATGGTCCAACTGGGCCAATCAAGTCCACTGATCATCTGGTTATCATCTCTCGGGTGATCATGCTGCCTATTACGTCACAGATTTCATATAGTAGCAGATTTCTCCCAAGAAAATCATGCTAATCACTGTGGTATCATTTTATCGTCAATTATTCATCCATAAAATGTTATATATTTAATGATACATTCATATGATAGTAAATGATTAACTTCATCTCAAAGGTGAATTTGGTAATACGGTAATTTTTTTATGGGGAGGGAGGGGCCACCCCATTCCAAACATCTATAGCTGATGAGAAACTTATATTTATCGATAAAAGATTGCACTGGACGGGATTTGAACCCGCAGTGCCAGGATTGCGATACCCAAGTATCCACTAAGCTACCCTGCCGCTTTTACTGTTATAATTAAAGTAAATGATTAACTTCATCCCAAAAGTTAATTTGGTAATACGGTAATTTTTTTATTCGCTCATGTATATATATATCCCTGCCGCTTTTACTGTTATAATTAAAGTAACTAAAAACTAAAGTTAAATTTATATAAAAATACTTATTTTCTTATGTAGGGCTCCAAGAGTACAGGCTCCAAGTCCTTGGAGTTTTTATCTTTCATTTCCCGTACTTCTGATGACGACCTTCTGTGTTCGAAACCGCTTCAGTTCAAATAAATACTTTGTACGAATGGCAACTATGTCTTTACTTAACAATTAATTGCCAGCCCGCAAAACGGCTACAAATATAAGAACACTAAGAAAGTAAACTCTTTTAGGACATTTTTTTTTTACTGGCACTTGTGGCAAAGTAAAAAATATAATTTTTATTTTAGGTGTTTGCAACTTTCACTAACGCCACCATTGGGTGATGTGAGAGGGTGTTATGATTGGACAGACGAGTGTTGCGGCAATATGTTAAAATTATACAGATTGAAAAAAAAATACGTTTAATGAGTTTTTAATTCATAATAATTTAAAAGATAATTATTTCTAATGTCAAAGAAGAAGAAAAGTAAACATTTGAAGAATTATTTTGATTCAGGGAGATACAAATAACTTATTCAAACAAAACAGGTTTAATATATATTTAAATTGATATGTAGCTGTAGCCAATTTACAATTTAACAACAAAAGTGAAAACAATTATGCTGACTCAAGTCAGAACTTTACTTGCACATGTGGGAACTACAATATCTAAAACAGGTGAATTTCTTCTATAAACATAGCTTCTAAATGGCCAATGGTCAATGAAAAAAAAGAAAAGAAAAAGCGTATAAAGAATTTTGATTGGTCTAATAAATAAAGTGGTTAATTGAATTTTAAGTTTTATATTTGTTTTTTTGCCTTTCATCAAATATATACTCACTACTCCTTTATTTAAAAATAAATAATTATTTATTAGTTGTAAGAATAACTTGGTCCTTTATTCTCGTTTATTTCCATCTTTAGTGGAACATACATGTCGATGGACTTTTTAAAGCTACACACTAAATTCTTGGGCATTTACACCATCTTCAGGTACGTTTCTTTAAATTGAGCACATACGACACCTTCTCCTGGAGATATTATCGTCCTACTCTCTGAAATTATACTGCAACTTCTCCAAGAGACAATCACTGACTATTACAATACCTACTATTAGAATACACTTGAAGATGTCCTATACATGGCCGAACGNAATACCTTTCATTTTTGATTATAATATTATGATAATATAATTACATTTTTAGAAATAGTAAGTAGCAATAGAAAAGCTGAAGTACTTTTCTGACATGGTATCCTCTGTTAAAGATTTCATTTTTTTTTTGTAATGATTTCTCTACAGTATTGTAATTTTTGATTTATGGCTTTAAAAAAAAAATTGTTAATATAATTGAAGAACCTAATTGTCTTCTCAGAATTAGCTATTCTTCCATAGCATGATAGACACTGGCAATACATATAAAACAGCTGTGCAGACTGATTCTGTAAGTTTTTTCTTATCTGTTATCAACAATAACTGTGAATGAATAGTGTTTGTGGCAGTCTAACGTAGGTTGTAATTCTTTCTTATCAGATGAGACGGAAGCCAACGGGGGTTTTATCACAAATAACTAATTGAAGAGTAGGCCGAGGATTCATAGCTCAGTACATGAATTACTGGTTGGTGAAGCTGAGAGACCTTGGGCAACCTGTTATCAGTGGTTCCGCGATCATTGACAGATGACAAATGGCAGGCCTGCTTCTGGCAAGCAGGACTCATACTTATGCAAGGAGGTTCGAGGCTTATGCAAACCTGGCTGCATTTCCTACCTCCCATGACTCGGCTGTATGCTGAAGTAGGCAATCCAATGAGGCTTTCGTCATCAGCTCTTCGGGCAGTAGTTTTCTTACGTCACAATTAGCCAGTATGTGAAGCCTATGACGTATCACGTTTTTATTTTTCGACTA
>KZ810973.1:9707-28457 GCA_000696205.2 Oncopeltus fasciatus | reverse complement strand
TGGTCGCGAAGGAAGTAGTTAAATTTCAAATGGAGTATTTTTTAACCGTAGATATTATTATTAGATGATTTTAGTTGGGGTTCGGTCAAGATAGATACATTTTTTTTTAAATTGTATTTTTTTGGATCTACCTTTACCGTACCCTAACTAAAATCATCTAATAGTAGTTAAATTCCTTCTTCTGTAACAAGAGTTTTTCGTGAAAATATTGTAGAGCACTAACGTTTGAATATTATATTTTATTACATTTGTATACTAAGTTCTATCAATTTTTCTATAACTCAAATAATAACGATTATATTACAATTATAAATTTTGATCTCCCTCTTTACTTCATCCGGTTTCAACCAAAAAAGGAAAACTGTCAAAGGTTTGTAAATTAAAGCCTAAAAACTGAATTTAATTTTCATATTTTAAAAATAACAGGGCCCGACCAACGCTCGAAATGACATTATTAAATATTTTTCTTATTATGCTATTTTTAAAATNATAAAAAATAAAAATAAAAAAACTCTTGACTGTCTGCTATATGTATCGTATATAGTTTTTATTTTTTGGCTTTGGTATATATATATGGCACCAGTCTTTATCTTGGAGGTGGTGGGTGACGGCCCTCCTATGATGTTTATCTGTGGCACTTTTAGTTGTGCTGACGGCCGAGTGCAGCAGGGAGAGCGCTAGTGCTGGTCCCAACTGGCTCAAGGACTCCACCAGCCTCTTTCTTCGACCTCTGTGTGTTCTTCAGCTGCCCTTACTTTTTCTGACGTCATACTTCCCATAGTTTTATTAAATAACGATTGCCCACAACTAAATTTTGTTCTATTATTTCTAAAACTAGTTACCACTTACAAATCACCAATTATGTATGGGGTATCAAAAATATTTAACAATAACGAAAGTCTTATGATTTTTTGTTATTCTTAATATCCGATGAATTTAATATGACAAGGTGTTCTTATAACAAAATTTAAAAAAAAAATTAATTTTCTATTTTTTCTCTTCGTATTCCTTATATGATTACAGCAATGTTATAAATTACTCATACACATGAATACCGTCGGTTTTTAAATGGATATAGTTACGGAATGTATATTGTAATGATGACAGAACATCATTATTATATAGGATACAAACAAAATTCATTTGATATGTGGTTTTACAAAAGTGGATTATGTTAATGACAATAACATAACAAAACAAACAACAATATTATTGTTCTATCAATAGTAATGTTAATACAGATAAGAGTTGCTCCGACTCAGTGATTGTACTTTTGGTGACTGAAACACAAATTTCCATCGTGATTTTAATATCTGGTTCGAACAGTTTCCTTCTTCCCTTGTTCATTCTTTTGATTTTAATTTAATTTTCATATATGGAAATGTATGTACAAAAATTCATTCAATTTGGTGTTATTTCAAATTAATTTCCGAATTAATATGTACTTTTTTATATCGTTATAATCACTCTATTTAAAAAAAAGAAATAAATATTTATGAATGCTGCTTGTGTATAAAAAAACACATGCTGATTTCAATGGTGAAGCTAATGTAAGCTTCAACTTAGGAAACTGCAAATATCTCCATTATTATTTATATACGGATAATCTTAGCATCTTAAAACTGTATATAATTTAATAATGTTTGCTCTGTGAATATTTTTGTTATTTCTAATATTAGTGAGTTTATGATAATTTTATTAATAAATTACATTATATTCCTTCTAAGGGGCANTTTTTACTAAAAGTAATGATACAATGTATCGGTAACGTCACCTTTAGATTTAATTTAAGATAAATCTTCCGCCAATTATCGGTCCTTGATTTTCTGTCAACTATCATTGGTCATTAATCATCAATAAGTTATGAGCATAACTTCCAAGCTGGTAAAATAGACTCAGAGTACTCCCTGTTAAGTCTTACACTCAATATTACCTGCTGATGTAACCTACTTGAATGCTATATATTTACCATAGAGGAAAGAGCGTAGCGAAACAGAGTAACAGTCATAGAGGTAGGACAGGTATTGCTGGTGGTGACGTCATAAAACAGGAGTCTCTAGTGTACTTAATTTCTCTGAAATTCATCTTTGTTTTAAGAAGTTTTATTTATTTATTCAATATACAATTTAACTTTACTGAGTTTAGTAAATATGAGTTCTCAACGATACCAGAAATAAATTTCATAAACAGAATTTATTTTGATATGCTATGAACTACATATTTCTAATATGTTCATTCAAGTGGCTGCTTCCTCCTTGTTATCATGGAACTACCTGGAAGTAAAGCTTTTTCTTAGAGTTATTGACAAGAAATACACAATATTTTCTATAAATATTTAATTAAGAAGCATTCAACAAAATATTTAATTCATATGTTAATCATTCATATATATTTACCTTTAAATAACTACGTTGGTATTGTTTTTGGAAGTATCAATTGTTTTTCTCCACTCCGAAACAGGAGTGAGTCATTGGAAGTTAACCTCCAATAACATCGGGATTTTATTGCCTCATTGAGAACACAATTTTTTTTTATAGGTGCTTCTAGTGTCCAGGCTGAGTCAGTTAAATGCCTTCTACAATGTGTACACAGTAGTTTTCGACGGCTGTTATTTTCATAGGTAGCTGTTTTGCAAATCAGGACATCCCCATTGTGAGGCTGCTCAAGGCTGGGTCCACCCCACCGGCCTTGGAAGAGTCAAACGGCCTTGTTGTTCAAGAGGTAGAAAATTGAACAGCGACCTTCGGACTCGGAGAGGACGGAACCATTTCGAAATAACTGAACGTTTTTTGCTTTCTCAACATATCCCCCTTCAAATTGTCTTCCTTGCGATAATGTTTCAGTTAGCCTTATGACCCCCTTTGTCGACTTCCCAGTGAGCTGCATCAGTCACTTATAATCTACTGCATAAGAAGCATACGTTCAGAATTGCACATTTTAATCATTTTTTTATCCTTATGAACATCCTGGGAATTTAACGTTGCAAGTTTCGTGGATAGTATTCTAGCGATTTTCAAAATGCTGACTTTATAAATAACTATTTATTTATTTCATTTTTATGTTTGTTTGGAAAGGGGGGTTTCACTGTTTTAATTACCCTGCGAATTAAATACTTATACTTTTAGGATTATCGAAAATATGTGTTTTTCTTCAATTCTTCATACTGACTGGTTCTTGTTTTATTTTAATAATGTTAAATACTTATGTTATTCTGTTATTGTAATGATGACAGAACATCATTATTATATAGGATACAAACAAAATTCATTTGATATGTGGTTTTACAAAAGTGGATTATGTTAATGACAATAACATAACAAAACAAACAACAATATTATTGTTCTATCAATAGTAATGTTAATACAGATAAGAGTTGCTCCGACTCAGTGATTGTACTTTTGGTGACTGAAACACAAATTTCCATCGTGATTTTAATATCTGGTTCGAACAGTTTCCTTCTTCCCTTGTTCATTCTTTTGATTTTAATTTAATTTTCATATATGGAAATGTATGTACAAAAATTCATTCAATTTGGTGTTATTTCAAATTAATTTCCGAATTAATATGTACTTTTTTATATCGTTATAATCACTCTATTTAAAAAAAAGAAATAAATATTTATGAATGCTGCTTGTGTATAAAAAAACACATGCTGATTTCAATGGTGAAGCTAATGTAAGCTTCAACTTAGGAAACTGCAAATATCTCCATTATTATTTATATACGGATAATCTTAGCATCTTAAAACTGTATATAATTTAATAATGTTTGCTCTGTGAATATTTTTGTTATTTCTAATATTAGTGAGTTTATGATAATTTTATTAATAAATTACA
This sequence comes from Oncopeltus fasciatus, assembly GCA_000696205.2. Classification (NCBI taxonomy): domain Eukaryota; kingdom Metazoa; phylum Arthropoda; class Insecta; order Hemiptera; family Lygaeidae; genus Oncopeltus; species Oncopeltus fasciatus. The sequence goes on along the minus strand of KZ810973.1, from coordinate 24,621 downwards.
TTATATTCCTTCTAAGGGGCACGGTAGTACAGTGGTTATTGTTGTTGATTCTTGAGCTTAAGATAAGATCACAGTGTTCAGCTTCAATACAATCAAAGTACACAGTTTTTCTTTCTTTCTGTGCTTCAGTTTGGTATGACTTATAGGATTCATCCAACCCTAATTGGGTACCCTTTATTGAGGGCCAGAGTCGACTCCACACGTCCATAACATACTACTTTCATACTGTGATATAGAGAAGTTCATTAAGTAAAGTATATTCTTAACATTGCCACTTAAAAATGTATATTGTAAATCTTTTCTTGGAGTTTAGCGCATAATTTGTTTAATTCATGCAAATATACTGAAGGAAATTGATTTAATTTACGCTGCTGTAATGGGACTTAATTAAATTTGTTGTTGGGGTTCAGTCAAGGTAGATTAAAAAAAATACAATTAAAAAAATTATTTTTTTATTATCTGCCAACATTTACATGCTTACATTGTAAGCCATCTTCAGGGCTGTTGAAGTACAATATCATAAAAATAACAAAAAAAAAACTATATGGTTTACATTATTATTACATAAAATTGGCTTAACTAAAAGTAATGTGATAAGAAATACTGAGGAATACAAAAACAAAATGTGTGGATTTCTTCTACTAATTTAAAAAGTATTTTTTTGGATCAACCTTGACCGAACCCCACAAATTCTCTACTAATAAAAATCTCTACGGTCAAAAACTCTCCATTTTATTTTAATTATATTTATTATAATTAGCTTTGAACCAAGATCTAATACAACTTCCAGCCAAACTGTTGATTCATAGTAGGTCATTCCTGAATATCCATTAAAAAAGTAAATAGCTCTGTTAGGATTGTTATGTAATAGAGTTCTCCGAGAGAAGAAATATCAGTCCAGATAGGAGTTGAGATTGCGTTACATATGTTGCTGAGCGAATTCTTCAGTCATTGTTAAACATTTTCCTGTTAATCTTCAAGCTTTTTGATGGGAGAGGAGGAGGATGATCTGAAAAAAATTCAGACAGTGAGGGGGAGAGATCTGTGGCACTCCAGAACCGGTTTCGGGTCTCCCATGGGCCCTTCAGCATGTGCTCAGAGGGATTGTGCATCTTCATCATTTCCAACTTTGGATCTTGTTTCTGTCATAATGTTGTGCATCCAGCTGATTTGTGCCAGACCAATCGTTAGGCTTAACTGAGGTATTGACACTTCGTTTCTCTCTCTCTCTCTCACTCTCCCCCCCTCCCTTCCCCTTACTCTCTCCTCCTTCCCCTTACTCTCACTCCCCCCTCTCTCTCTCTCTCTCTCTCTCTCTCTCTCTCTTACACTCTCTCTCTCTCTCCATTTCTAATTATCCCTCCCTTCAGCCAACTCCTTCATCCATCATCATCAATATCCTACAGTTATACAATATGTTGCAGAATTTCCTTTAAATCGCCATTGTGCCCATCCAAAGCATGAAAAACCAATATCTAATCAATATTTATACCTGTCAAATTCCTCTGATTATTATCATATCCATCAAAAAAGTCCTTTTAGTACATTAAAAATTGTAATTCAATTCTACCACTAAAATCATATTACCTGTTCGGAGGGAATAAAAGGCAATTATCAATATCAATATATTTCAGTTATTACAAATATCAATATCAATATCTAATCACCTGAAGAAGCCATCACATGATGTGCGAAAGCTCGGCAACTATCAAAAACTTGACACGGTCCAACTTGAAAGAAGAAACGGTAAAAATATCAATATCGCTGTTATAGTTTTCAAAGGGACTTTTTTTTTTCCGTTTCTAAATCTATTTTATTACATAATTTTCTNATATAAATTTAACATTTTATAAGCGTAGGCGATTACGTGGGATAGAATGTCGAAAACAAATATTTATCAGCTACAATACTGAGGAATTTGCTGAGTTTATACAGTGACGAACATTTTTAATCTTCATACACATTTAAAAAAAAAAATCCCCTTTAAACAAATAATTAAATTATAAGAATGAAACGGATATCTGAACTGAAGAAAAATATAATTCTAATAAAGTATATTTTCCAGTTTAAGTATAAGTTTTAGCCATACATAAATAAAGTTATCATTATTTTATTAAGTGAAATTGGTTAAAAAGGTGGCCTTTGCTCATCTTCCATTAGTAAAAAGGAGTGAGGGAGAGCCGACGCGGAGGTCGAGTCAGTGGGTGAAGGCTGCCCACGTCCAACATCTGGTCTCCATTCACTAAACACCGGACCGAGAGCATTCTCTTCCAGAGAGGAAGACATTGTTGTGGAGCTTGATTTCGAACATTTAGAGGGAATCCCATATCAGCTGGCAGCATTGAAGGCCCTCTGCAAAGGATGAATTACGGCATGACTTCGCTCTAGACCGGCCGGGAAGGAAGAGGCGAAATTAGAAAATTTCCTCCGTAACAAGCGTATTTCGTAAATATTATTGAACGTCTATCGCTAGGAAATTACATTTTACACCCATCAAGAGCCATGAAGCTCTTCGTAACTCAAATAAATATTTATTTTTATATAACCAATATATTATTTTATTGGGAAATAATAGCTGGTCCTGAATTATGGCTATTTAGAAGGGGGTGGGAACTTGTCGATAGACCCGTCCCACATGACTCTAAGTGGTTGAAAGGGAAGCTGACACAAACACACACACACAAAAAGAAACCCATAGGATCCCGTGTGTGTGTGCGTGTGTGAGTATATATATATGATTTAAATGATGAATTGAAACGTTAGCCCTAGAAATTTTGCGTACAATGTAGGCCGCTTGACGAATGGTTGTTTTGGTCCATTAAGAGTCAACTGTGTATAAGGGTGATACATTTTAATGTATCATATACCTGTGACTGCTATTCGAAACAGCTGTCTACCACTGTTATCTCGCGATTTTTGAACACCTTGCCCCTAATGGCATGTGTAAGTTATATGATAATCTTGCTAAATTTACGTCATCGCTGTGATAAGAAGGTGCCTACTCGTTGGACACAAATAGCTCTTGCAAACAAAACCTCCCTTTCTCCATTCGTATGACGTTAGAAAGGTGTTGCTGGCCCCTTAGCCAGAGGAGTGGCTTCATCCTGCTCTGACTCCAGTAACTCATTCCCTGACATTCCTGAGTTCCGATTCGCACCTTTGTTTTGGTCATCGTCAGTACATAATAATATCCATCTCATTATTGATATCGAGTTTTATTATCATGATGTCTTTGGCACAAGATGGTTTGTAGGGGCTGCAAAAATAAATTGGATATGTGCGAAATTTTCCCTGAATACCAAATGACTGCCTTTGCCCACCCTAACCTGCTAATTGGTCATTTTATATCGGGTACATTCATACTATAAAAAAACAACAAAAATAATTAATTGATATAAAGATTAGGGTATATAAAATAAGTTATCAAGAAGAAATTATCGATATTCATTTATTCTTAGGTACCTAGTAGTTTTTTCCCTTAGCCGAAGAGATATCTATGTGATTCCTAATTCAGGCAAGGCTTGTCCCCCCAGTGCTATGAGTGTTTAGAACTGGGTGCCTATCTATAGATTACCTCTCCCTTTATGACCCTAATTGAGGGCATGGGAGGTGATCCACCCTCCTTTAGAATTAATTAATTTAATTTAATCTGCAATTTAGATTAAATTAAATTAATCTAATTTAATCAGAATTAATACAGCTAATTAAAAGTCACATTGCCAGTTAAACTTATGCCCGAAGCGTTATTTTTAGATCATTAGATGATTTTTGTTGGGGTTCGGTCAAGGTAGATCCAAAAAAATACAAATTTAAAAAAAAAAGTGCATTTAAAAAAAAATTATCTGCCGACGTTTCGGCTTACATTGTAAGCTATCTTCAGAGAAGTCGAGAGGGGACGTCCTGTCCCTAAGTTCACATTACCATGACTGACGGTTAAAAAACTATTTATTTTAACGTTATTTTTAGAACTATCATACCTTCTATTATCCGTCTTCATTGGTTTCTGCAAACCATCTTCTGTTGGCGAACGCTTTCGGACATTGTCCATCTTCTGGCCGAATACATGCGTTCACTGTCACGGTCTGTAATGCGCTCGCCAACAGAAGATGGTTTGCAGAAACCAATGAAGACGGAATATAGAAGGTATGATAGTTCTATATTCATTGGTGGTGGAAATAACCTTTTAGGTTATTTTTAGAGATTAGTTTTGACAGCAGCATTAGGGTAATTTCCAGTGGGTACAGGTGCACTTCGGGGTACCTGTACCGCTGACCGTACCCGAAAAAGCCTACTTGGCATTCCAAAAAACCCACAGGATAGAATATGAAAATTGTTCCAAAAAGCTAATAGTTAAGCAAAAGTAAAAAAGACTATAAGCACAACTTTAACCTTTACTTTTTTTTTTTTTAATTAAATCTAATGATTAATGTTCAGTTGAAATTAATTTTTCATAATGTGAATATATTTGTATATCCGGATGTTGTGAGTTAAAAATAAATAGTTTTCATTTATAAATATTAATTTAGTTGTGGTTTATTATTCCACGTAAATTTTAAACAATTAATGAGAGGGAATAGAATAAAAAATCTATCTGTCCTAGCCTGGAAAGCAGGAGATTCAGGTTCGAGTCCTGGCTGGGACAGATAGATTTTTTTATTCTATTCCCCCTCATTAATTGTTTAAAATTCTCGTGGGATAATAAACCACAACTAAATTAATATTTATAAATTAAAATAAAAAGTAAATAACAAGATTCGATGAATAGCTAGACAATGTCAGCTCCATCGAGCGTAAGACATGTATTCGTCTCTCTCGTGGGTTAGGCACTCGCTAGTGTGTTGGAAATTCCGGTGGTCTAATGGAAACATACCAGCCCGGAAAGCAGGAGATCCAGGTTCGAGTCCTGCCTGGGACAGATAGATTTTTTATTCAATTCCCTCTCATTATTGGTTTATAAAAGTTTTCATGTCCACCTGGTTAGATTAGTTATTTTTATGTGCATATTAAATAATTTTGATATTTTGCTCTGCTATCCGCCATGATATTCCACTAGAATTATTTTTATAATTAAAGAACTGTAAATCTACCAATATTGACATTATAACTATTCAAAGTTTATTTTCATTCTATTTCTCTCTTGCCCACATACCACTCGAAGGACTTGAAGGTAGCTTAATGTCGGTTTTAAGTGAACTGTTTTTCGCTTAAGAATATTTTTCATTTAAAAAATATTTCCCATTAAAAATTTAAATTATACTCGTATAAGAAAATATAACTCCCATTTAAAAAACGTTTACTTGTTCCTTATTGATCTTACCTTCTCTTAGCTGTTTTTTTTTTTCTTTTGGATCATCTTATGTTCCTCATATTTTGTTAAAATTTTATTTTGAAAAGTGTATCAAATTATATTGTACTGATTTATTAGAATTTTCTATNAAAAAAAAAAAAAAAAAAAAAAAAAAAAAAAAAAAACCGTTGTCTGTGTCGTCACGTGAATGTTTAGCTGTCTAAACAGCGAGGTTTGTTTCTGAAATAGAAACGGCTCGCAATCTTTCGTAACCCTATTTCTTCATAGAATGTCATTTAAATAACTTACCGATGTAGGTTACTCTTTTTGTTTTGTTTTTCCGGGTGATTGTATCTCAGAGAAAGTAATATATTCTCCTCTAGATTTACTTATTGAACAATTCTCTTGGGAGGCAACAATTCCCCCCCTTATTCCGCAGTATTACTTCAACTATTCTCCGTACATAATCATTTATTAATTAAAAACTTAGTTTGACCTGTCATGGATTATTTGGATACTCAAGTATCCAACTTATTTCTTTAATTATTGATACAATCATTTAAATATTTTATTGATACAACTGCTTACAGTTCGTATGAGAGTGTGTTTCTTGGAGTAGGTCAGTAACGACTGATATTATTAAACCAAACTTGGCTGCTTTATCATACGGTTCTATGTTTATTTTGAACTGCGTAGTTACATAAAATATTTAATTTATATTAATAGTTTATTTATATTACAATTCTTTAAACGTTTTATTTTCATCGATACTTAGTTAATATTAAAATATTTATTTGTTTGTTTTGTTACTCCGAAATTCCAACAATTAAAAAGTACTTTTTTGATAATTATTTTTATATAAGTTTCCTTATCATAACTTTTTATAAAAATTTATTGATTATAATTAAACAAATATTTGTCCATTTCAGAAAAGCTTCCAAAATTTTGTTTTCTGTCAATCGCATTCTCAGAAAGGATGTTATACAATTTATATATCAATTTACAAAGCCTCTTAAATGAAAAAAAAAATCTATTATGATCATCTCGATTTAGAACAAACGCATTAATAATTCATTTTTTTACCCCAAGCTTGTAGTGAAAGTTAAACTAAATAAATTAACAAATTTCTTTACTTTACTTTAGTCCTTCTTTAATTTTTTTTTTTTTTTTACATTTATTGGCCAAGAACTAATACTTTGGCTTTCTACATTTGAAATTATTTGTAATATACTTCAGAAAATAATTGTAAACCTCTCCTTATCTTTCTTTTAGACCTTTGTACATCACCTCTAATTGTTTGAAAAATTTATGTGTATGCGATAATGTACTTTTATTCATTTTAGTAAATATATGTTTGTTACTTGTTATCCAAAAGCTTATAATTTGAATGTTTTGTTATAATGTTTTTCAGTGCTTTGTCGGGATAATTATAAATGAGGCTTTAAGTGCGACAGCTGACGGTGTATGTTGAATTAAAAATCACTAAATCAAATTTTTAACCAATCAGTGAAATGAGTATGTTATTTTAACGCATAGTGATAACAGGTCAAAAGTAACTGGACAGGTAGTCCCTAAGAAAAATGTATTTTAAAATATTTTTCTCTAACTCGTTGAGGCTTATTATATACTTCTCATACAAATTAGTTGTCCTCACAAAAGTACANTCTAGATGAGTACATACATTTATTTGATTAAATTATAGCAATCGAAAATTTTAAAATAATGAAATTAACCTCGCATAATTAAAGTAAGCGTATTAATTATTGCAACCAAATTTGAGCTAGATCCACAACCTCTTGGATAAGTTCTTTGATGGCTGAGATTGGTCTATGCTGTTTGTCAGTCAAATGACTTGTTTGTTTCACCCTTCATCTGATTTATTTATTTATCTATATATTCTCTTCCGGTGGTATTATTTATATGAACTAGTTGATATTTTTTTATTTTTAGATTTATTTATTATTTAGAAAAATAGTCTTGAAAGAAATCATTCACTAGAATTCATTCTTTAATACCAAAGTTTCAGCTTCAAGCCTAAAAATGCATATAAAAATGCAGATTCTTGAGTCAATATGTTAATACTATAAAATTTTAAATGTTCGGGGAAGTAAATTACATCTATTACATTATATATCATGCTCTGTGAAAATAATGTATTAAAAAAATTTAAAAACATTTCAAGCAAATAAATAAACTAAATAATAATAATAAAAGCCTGATGATTTTGGCAGATGTAATATGGGAAACCTGCCTAATAAAATTAAAGATTATTAGTATTAGATGTTTTTTTTGTTGGGGTTCGGTCAAGGTAGATCCAAAAAAAAAAATACATTTTTTTTATTAAAAATTGCTATTTTTTTGTTTCTACCTTGAACAAACCCCAACAAAAAAAAATCTAATAATAATAATATCTACGGTCAAAAAACTCTCCATTTCAATAGATTATTAGTATGTTGGGACGGCTAAGTCCAAAGGGAAAAGAGTCAAGGGTAGAGTAGGGTTTAACTTATTTTTTTAATATATTATTTACGCATGATGTATACTATGATATATGTAATTCAATTTCTAGTACAATTTTTTCATTTAATCCACTTTTTTATGAAATAGAATTTTTTTTCATTAAAACCTGTATTTATGCCACTTTCAGCTCTGAAATAAAGTTGGCTTTAAAGAATAAATTCTTATCATACCTTCTATTATCCGACTTCATTGGTTTCTGCAAACCATTTTCTTCTTCTGTTGGCTGCAGAAACCAATGAAGACGGAGAATATAAGGTATGAGAGTTCTATATTCATTGGTGGTAGAAATAATAATAACCCTTTAGATTATTTATCTTGTAAATTTGTTCATACAAAAAATTTTTTTCAACTCCTTTTTGACCAAATTTAACCCATTGATGTACTCCTTATCCACGAGGATAATTGTATCTTACTTGTAAGAAAAAATGGCCATGGGGAGGGAGTTTAAAAGGTGAATGGACTCAAAAAGTCATCATTCCCATTTTTATTGGCAAGCTCGAAAAATTTATTATCATCAATTATCGTTTATCTTTTGATTATCGACTGCTTTCTTATTAAGATGATTTATGTTTAGTGAATATATGCAAATTAACGCCACTGAATTAATTTTCATAATTATATATAAATTTAATTATGTCTATGAAGAATGATATGATTTTTAGGGAATTTTTTCTGCATACTTATCCAAGGAATTGTCTTTGATCTTAAAGCCAAAGGATTATTTTTCTTTTCTTGTCGTCAAATAGCAGCATATTTGTGTTCCTTTTGAATAGAAATTTGGCATATTGAAGTAATCATATGCTCCTATGCCGGGGGAGGAACTTATATGTATCCACCCGTCCCTTCCAATTTAAGAAAATTGCAGTGATTCAATAGCGTGTGCTCTAATTCTAGAGGAGAGATTAAAACGGTAGTTTTGAATTCAGTCGCCCCCATTCAGTGTTCAGGGTGACTGACCGATAGCAGTCTGCAAGATCTGGAGACAAACAGGCGGTCCTCTGGTATTCACTCTTCATATGTTCACTTATCAGCAGATCCCCCCCTCCCCCCCCTAGGGAAATCAAGCTATTCACGTTGCTACCATGACGTGTGACTCATGAAGAAATTCAATAGATCTTTACTGATACTACATTGGAGGAGCTCAAAATATGATTCGTTAAGATATATATGTGTGTGTGTGTGTGTAGTATATGTCTGTACGCGATCTAGTGTTCATAATTCTTAAAATTATGAAACCAAATTCTGTATTTAAGCTTTCTCTTGCTATCCGTTGAATGAGTTTCTCAATGGTTGTAATAGATCTTGAACTTGGAAAGTGAGAGATGTAAAAAAAAAAAAAAAAAGTACCGAACAATATAATAAGTTAATTTAAATGAATTGTTAATATTCAATGTTTATTAACGATAATGACCACGTAAATTATCACATTAATTTATTTATGCTGATAATAATGAAAGTGATAAACTACGAAGTCTTTATCGCATAACTACTGACTAAGTCCATCAGCTTTCAAAAGTTCATGGTGTTCTCAACAGCCAAAAAAATAAATTAATTAAAAAGATATTTAAAAAATCCGTTAAACCTGATTAATGATTTTCAGTTTTGAGCGGGCCTACTTACTTTGAAATATAGAAGAGTAATTTGATATTTAGGATTTTTATTTAAAAATGTTGAATGAATACATTTTTTGGGGAAGTTAGATGAAGAAAAGGGGGTTTTAGTGGAAGATTATTTTCTATAATATTTATATCTATGTTTTTTTTGTTGTTTTTTTATAGTTTCGAATAAATTTGTGGGGGTACCAGGGTTACCCGTTCGAGTGTCGCAATCCTGACGCTGCGGGTTCCAGAGCAAGCTTTTATCTATAAATAAAAGCTTGTCCTGAGCCATGGATGTTTAGAAGGGAATGGCAACCTGTAGAAATCCCCTCCCTCCATGACTCTATGTGGTTGAAAGGAATGCTAACACTAAATAAAAATAACAATAAAATTTGTGTGTTTTTCTATCCAGGCTAATAATAAATCATNTTGAGTGGTGTCATTGGTCACCTTCTCTCCTCATGTGATTGACATTGAATGTCATTTTTTTTTAAATTCATTTTGGTGATCAAATTACAAAATAGTTTTATTTAACAGATGTAATAAATAAATAAAAGTTTATTAATAAAACAAATTAATATTATAAATGATGTTTCATTCATTTATTCCATTGTTTTCGTAATAAGGTAATTCAAAATTCAAAATTAATTTTAAAAGTTACAAAATAAATAAAAAAGGTTCAAAGAAGTTTATTTAAATAACTAAAATATTTCAATGTACCAAAGAAACAATTAAAATGGTTTCAGACATTTTCCAAGACCGTTCCAATATTCTTCTGGATAAAAATAGAATTAATGAAAGATATGTTCCAAAATAAGAGATCTGTATTTTCGTTCGGAATTTTATTACACTACTTATTACAGATTTTCTGTACAATTTAAATTACATGAAACTCATAGTTGATAGCGTAATAAGACGTGTATAGTTTTTATGGCGTTAATTCTGTTATACATTTACTTCATAAGAAACCTTTTTTTATTATTACTTTTATTTATATTATTATTATTTCAATTAGTTTAAAATTAAACTGTAAAATTAAAATACCTTAAGATGATTTTTGAATATTTATTAAACTAAAACCCGTATTTTTTTCTACTATTTAGCTAAGGGTTCAAAAATTAAAAACGACTAAAGAAAAAAATTTTAGATGTATTATTTCAATAATATTTCTGCTCATGATTGATAATGGCGTTCCAAGAATGCTCGGTTATGTGCATGCACAGTGAATAGTCCATGTTTAGATTGTAACCAAATCCAAAAGAAGTTCAGAATGTCTAGATGGAACAAGCCTGAGTGATGTTGTAGAAAATATATAAATCTATAGCGGGAACGATTATGAGCGAACAGACACAAGAATCGATACCGAACAGACTTCTCCAGTGGAATTTATACTTTCCTTACCCCATCTTGTATAATAAAGGAAGGAAATAGTTACACTCTGAATAAAAAAAAAAAATAAATAAAAAAATTTTGGAAATTGCGGCTGAACGGATCGTGAAAAAGCATTTCGCGTACCGCGGATCATATCGTGTACACGCGATTTCCTCAATTATAGTGTGTGGGACGTTAACTGTGCCTAAATTTCTGCTTAACATCATTTTCCCAAATAAATAAATTTATTTTATAAATAAATAAGAATTTTACAGTACCAGTACCCTTTTGGGCTGTGCATAACAATTGGTTACATCCAAGAGGGAGTATGTAGTCTGCAGTATTAACTGAACTATAAATATAAAATTACTTAAATACAAATTGCTTAGGTTTAAACATATGTTATTTCAGAAAGAAGTATATATTAATTTTTTCTTATGTAATTCTCACCCTTCTTACATTTTATTTGTATTTATTGAACGAACCATTCCTTTTGTGATACATTAATGTGTTAGGTTCTAAAAATGAGTTAAGGTATCACATAAACTTAGAACAGTATTAGTATACCATATGTTGATAAAAATGTTTTATTTTTGTTTGCAGGTGAGTCTAATGGATATCGTGTTTGAATGCATCTTCGTGAGACTAATCGTATGTACATACTTTATTTTATTTTTTTTTAATATTTCATAATTAGTCTAATTAAATGCGTTTTAATTTGTTTCCCCTAATCACTTTGGCTTGTTATTAAATCGAACTATTCACAATTGTTTTAGCAAACTTTTTTTCCCCCGTAATGTATATCGATTTTATATGACGAAATGAAATAGCCATCCACCCACACCCATACATATATATATATATGTATTTATGTATTCGTGTATTCGCATGTTGAAACTCCTTGAGATCGGAACTTTTAGTTTCAAACTTCCCCATCGTTTGATGTTCCACTTAAAATTGTTAGTGGAAACTTGATGCAATTGACTAAACCCCTACCGAAAATCACAGCTAAGAATTTACAGTGAAGGTAATTGGAAAACACTCTAGATTTTCTCTTGATATTTAAAGATGCTTTAGTCATTTATTAAATTTTGAATAGTCATTAGTTCTGAGTAGGTAGGTCATTGACAGAAGCTGGACAGACATATTCTTCAAATTAATTAATTATAATTTTAAGTATTAAATGTAAAATTTAGTGTTAAATTTTAAGGGGGCAAACAGTCTTTGCCTTTTGTGAAGGACTTGAGGTCGTCGGCAAGTCGGCTAGTCTTATTGATTGACGTACCCTTGAACCTCTGCCATGGCCAGACCTCCTCAGAATCACCCTTAAATTCACAGCCCTCAACCCTTGATTCCTCACCCTTAAATATGGCTTTTATTTATTCTGTATTTTTTTTAATATACTCCTAAGGATAATTAATTAATTAAAAATCTATAGTGTCCATCTCTTAACTTTACCTTGAGTGAAACAGAAGTACACATCCAATGTAATATATTGTCTAAATATGAAATATTAACCATTCATTATATAGTCTATAGCTGAAAAAATTGGGGTTGGAGAACATGAGAATATATTTTTAAAAAAGTAGGGCTTCAGATGCTGAAAATTCTTTTTTTACACTCAAGAATCCCATGTAACTAATAGGATTGAGCGTCTTCGCTCTCTGTCTTCATTCTTTTCTACTTTATTATTCAAGATTATTCCTTAAATATAAATTCCCTTACTAATAATTAGTTAGTTACATAGTTTATTTATTTATTTCAGATTTTTAGAATTGTTCATCACATTGATAAACGAAACATTTAATAACAACAACATACGTATAACGTCATACCATGTTATACAATAAATTTAAAAAAAAATCAATGAGTGGGGATTATAAAAAATACTAGTAGAAAATTACAGAACCTTCAACGAACCCCATAAAATTCTCTACTTATAATCTTCATTTTACTAAACTTTCCATTTTATTTTTAAATTGTATTTTGAATTTTAAAGCATAATTAACTTCAAGAATATGTCGGTCCAGCTTCTGCCAATGACCTACTCACAACTAATGACTATTCAAGATATAATTAATGACTAAAACCATCTTTATATATCCAGAGAAAATCTGGAGTGATTGCCAATTACCTTCACCATAAATTCTTATTATAAAGAATTTTTTTTTTTTTAAATATAGAAAAAAAATCCTATCTGCTGTAAAGTAAATGATAAAATCATTGATAATAGTTTAATTTCATCCTCATTTTTTTGGCAATAAATAGATTTAGTTTTTTTTTCAATAAAAGAAATATTAAGGTAAAAATAACAATACCAAAAAAAAAACAAAAAAAAAAAAAAAGTACCGCAATATGTATATAGACCCTAAGGTTAAGAATGTATTTATTCTTCCCACGGCACGCTAGTCAAGGCGTGTTTGCAGCACGCCTTTTCTGAATGAAAAATGGTTCCCAATTAGATCTGAGAGTTCCCTAGTAGCAAACCAGGAATTCTCTAGGTTTAAAAACAGAAGCACAGGAAAAGAAACCAACTGCGCACCAAAGTAAGCATTGAACCCGGTACCTTTAATTCAGGAGACCAGTGCATTAACCACCAGACCACCGTGCTTCATCAAATAAAAAACAATCCAATAAGAAAATAAAATATAGCTCAGGGGATCGAAGCGGCCTCAAAACTCGCTTGATGGAAAAATAAAAGTGCCATGGGTGTTTAGAATAGGGTTGCAGTAAGTATAAGGTCTTCTCTCCTTAAGCGATTAAATGGGATATCAATATTGAAAAATAACTTATTTAAAGGAAACTTGTAAAGTATATTAGTTATTAAGTTTATAAAAAATCTATCAAAAATTGGTAAAATTTTCAACAACTTCGTGGAGATACATTCTGGAAATGTGTAGGAGGCGAGAGTTACCAATCCAGCCCGGAGGACCAACCAGCCGGGTGGGAGGAAGGCAGGCCAGGCCTACAGGATAGGGGTTCACAAATCCCTCGGGATAATCCCCCATCGATCGGGACAACATTGTCCAAACGGCCCCCCCCGCCACCAACTCCTGGCTCTCCACAATTTTCCGCGGCCTGGAACTAGCACGGCACNTTATATGTACAGATCACCCATTTGTCCGCCATGTTATAAACTTAGTTCTTTTCTAAAGATTCGTTGAAATGTATTGTCGCGGTATGGTAACATGGTGAATAGCTTAATTTTCCATTGGCAAATCTGCTAAAAGTATATATTTAAAATGATTATTAAAATACAAGATTATATTGACAGATCACCCATTTGTCCGCCATGTTATAAACTTAGTTCTTTTCTAAACAATAATATTCAATTTTAACAGTTCTATATAGGTGATAATAGGCCAGATATTATCATCAAGGTTTTTTATTATTTTTCAACAAGTCGAGTTGTAGGGTCAACAAGTTTCAGCTATTATACCATCTTCAGGAACCTATAAGTTAATTTTTGTGATTTTTATCAAACTTACATAAAACCACATCACCTACTAGAGATTCGCCTCATTTCACATCATCATAAATAATTATACTATTTGGTATTGGCGTATATCACAAACATTTCTTCATATAGTCTGGTGTGTTATTGATGAAACTAAATAAAACTAATTTTCAAATAAGTTGTAAATAAATTTTGAATTTTATAATTTAATTGTAACTACTTCAGTTTCATCTTCTTTACATAATACAATCATTAATTTTAATACAGCAGTATATGGACAATATAGTTTTTTTTTTTTTTTAAATTAGAAATATAATGTGCCACTAATAAACAGCAAGTCAAGTCGGCGTCATCGGGGATGCAATTTAAAATTTAGACAAAAATCGATGGTGTGCATTGCACAGGTGTAAAGCGGGATTAACAGACACTCCTTATAATTTTAGGGATTACAGAAGTCTAGGAGGCTACTTTTATTTATTTATTTCTATTCTTAAATTCTTTTTAGGTGATCAAATTTGACTGCTCACTTTGGGCGTACTATTTCTCTTCGAACATGAGGTTTGACCTTAAATGAGAAAATTTATAGCAATAATAGGGTTTTCCTAAAATATTATTAAATATATATTACGAAGCATTTGGCCTAGAAAGAAATCCCAATTTTCTCTCTCTCATATATATATA
>KZ810972.1:0-13655 GCA_000696205.2 Oncopeltus fasciatus | reverse complement strand
TGTTTATTATATGTATTGTGATATCATGTATATTATACGATCTTATGTATAGTCTTTTATTTAATTTTCAAATTTATATGTTATTTTTATGAATACTATGCATATGAGTTTTCACTTTTGATAAAATATTGAAGCATTACTAATAATAATGTGTGATTTAAAAGTTTAATACATAACATGAGATTTACAAATTCTAATATACATTTATATCTTGATAGTGGAGTCATAGGTCAACTTCTATCCTCATATGATTGTCATTAAATGTCATTTTTATTTTTCATTGTAACCAATTAATTTAACATGTAATACAAAATGTTTTTATTTAACAGAATGTAATAAATAAATAAAGAATTTATATCTCTGCAAATAATTTTTTTTTTTTATAATCTACTCCATTAAAGAGTTAAACAGGATGGTTGATTGCATACTCCATATTTTCTCTTCGTTCGGCCTACAGCTAGCCTCAGCAACATTAGTAGTTTTTTTGAACTGTCCTTTTCAGATTTTTGTTCTAAATGAATGATTTTTACGAAATTTGCACAAAAAAAGTGTTAAATCTGCTAAGTTAGTATGTCTACTATTATTGAAAACGGGCAGAAAAAATGGTTGTGGGGTTTTGGTCAAATTATTGACAGTTAAACCGAAATGTTCTTTAATGAGTGAATTTTAATAACGTTTTGGCGTTAATTTCGAGCCATCTTCATGGCTAATAACAAGATTATAACATCTTAGCTGTGCAGATTTCTTCAGTACTCAATTCCCCTCTTGTCTTCAAATATGTGTGATTTTTTTTTTCATTTTCCCTTTCCATTTTCTATTGGGGTTTTATGTATTTATTCTTTTTTTTTCCTTTCAAATTTCCTTTCTCGTTACCTGCGTTCCTATTACCTCCTACTGGAAATGTAGTGCAATGTAAACCAAATCAATGGCGTATAATAAAACAATGTACACATTTTTGATAAAATCGTCTCTTTCTTATGTTACATCTTTGACCAAACCATTTCTATCTCTTAATTTTTATATCTCTACGGTGAAAAATGTATCCTTCTTAATTAAACCAGTAAAATATACTTACTTTTGCATTCCTACGTGACATACTTTCCCCCTATCTCCATGTAGGTATTTGTTGTGGAGAAAATTCCCATGGATTAAAATAATCAATATTTTATTGTGAAAATGAATAAAATTCTTAATAATTGTTCCTTTGCCTTATTACTTTTTGTACCAAACTTTGGGAGGTTATTAAGATATAGTTACCATACACTCTTATGTGAGTTCTGTAGTGTGTATGTTATTATGCGCAGTTTCTGTCGTGGAAGGAAAGTCCTGTGAGTTGACCGATTGAGGATAATTGTTCCAATGAGTTTGAAGTAGAATCCTTCGTCAAGGAGACAGTTAGCAAATGCAAATTGGGCCCACTTGTGGTGTTTCTGAACCCGGGGTTGGAATCTAAAAATTGGCTTAACCGCTACTCTGCAAGCGGGGGTGTGCTCAGAGTTAGGGAATTGCTTAATTCAGTTAGCGAAGTGAGTTAAGACCCCCTTAGTCTTCGATAATGACGGGCTTTGTAAGTTGAGCTGCCCTTAGACACGCCAAAGTCACGCCAGACTTGCGAAGCAACAGCTTGGCGGGTGGTTGAGGGAGGGGATAACAACAAATTGATTCCCAAACGCTACGATATCTTTCTTCTTCAAAGCTCACATTGCTCAATTTATCTGACAAATGGGATTATTAGTTTAAGCGTTCTCTGTGGACTCCGTTCACAGAACCCCTTGGGAAGGGAGGAAGGTGAGGAATTCGTTAGTTTGTGGACATCAGATGCTGCAAGAGGTAGGCTGTACTGGCCAGGTTAGATGTCTAGGAGAAGTGACGTTCAATATGTCGTCATAAATAATGAAAACTCTAAGAAGCTATAAATTGAGGAGTTTCGCGATGTAAGAAGGAAAACTTTAAATGGCTGGATCGTGTGATAAGAAAAATCGCTCGAATGTTAAAAATTTACAATTGGAGAGTTGGATCAGAAAAGCAAACCAAAATTTGACTAGTGGAGGAGACCATGATAACAGATCGACGGACTATATATGTATTCATTAATTTATAAAAGTATTGTAGACTTTCCAATTTCATTTGTACTTTAATGAATGTTTAAAAAGTAAGATTCAAGAGGAAGTTGTGTTAGATTGATGCTTAAAGCATGTTAGGAATTACTGAACGTGAATTTTTTTAAATTGATTAATTTTAATTATTTTCAAAATATTTCTTTGAATTAGATATTTGTAATCTATTTTGTTTTTTGTTTTTTAAACTTACATTTATTTGTTACATTTCTGTTAATATAAAAACATTTTGTAATTCTTAATTAAAATAACAAATGGAAAATCGCAAATGGAGAGAAAGTGACTAATGACACCTCTCTCAAATTTATTACATACTATGTTCCCAGGGGTCACGAGGCCATCTTATTTAAGAGTCGATGGAAAGGGTTGTCGGGATTGGAGTTGGAGGACAGGGCATGTGCTGGTGGATTAGGATAATATGGCAGTTGACTGTGGAGAGGGAGAGAGAGAGATAGCCTTAATGTAAAATAAAGTTAAAACCAGAACATATTCATAAAAGAAATATAAAGAACATAATAAGTGAGAGATTAAATTTTCAATTATTTATTTATTAAAAAATTGAAACAAAACATTATTTTTATGGAAGATATTTAAAAAGGTACTAATAAGGTTTATTTTCTTTAAATTAGAGATGCCAGTAGTTTTAATAAAGCATCTGTATACAAAACTTTTCTTGTGTTAGTTAATTAATGAAACAAGACATGTGATAGGTTATAATATTTATATTTTATTTAGTTTTTATGAGAAACCCATGTTGAAGAAGATATTTAGGAATATAACTACATAGACTGAATGCTTCCCATACACTTCTTTTAGTGTCTCATATTTGCTATGTGGATAAATGAGGTTTTTACTATTTTTCATCTATAATGAAACATGGGAATCTGCATGGTGTTCGCAGCTCCTGTTTGTATTTTTTTTTTAAATTATGAATATGGGAAATGCTATAGAATGGTTAGTAGTCGAAACATTTACTACTTAGACAATGTTTTTTTCCATTACATAAGTCCCATTTTGGGCAACTGTACATATGGAATTAATGCCATTCCTGACTGATTAGGATGTGATTCACTTATAGAAAGTAATTCACTTACAAATAGAGTAAATACTTAACCACAGGTTACTACTCTGTGAAGTGAGAGCCATTCTGTTTTGGGATGATTTTCGTGTGACATCAGAAGACCAGGCGTTCTGAAATTTGAATGAGGGGCTCTGGAGGACCTCACCTCTGGAGTCCGCGGCCTGGAAGCCCCCACCCTCCAGTCTGAATTATTTATCGGGCCGTCAGTCTTTCGTCCACGGAGGGTTCCTACGATAAATCGCGAGAAATTGGTTCGTGTCGGATCCCACTGGCTTCTGCTACATGTTTCACGATCGGAATGGGATATTCCTAGTACCCTCTGGCACATTTGCCTACATTTTAATGTATTAACATATAAGTCTTCCATTAATACACGATCATATGAGTCACCTGTATGAAAGGTCTCATAGTGTTATGGAGCTGGCATTCAATCAGGACTGAGAATACATAATACATATGCTAATACTCTAAGCGGTACAAATACATTGCTTTGTTTATTACAAATATCTTAGGCTGTTGTATGTATTCATTCCTCCTGAGGCGTTCTACCATTCTCTTTGTATAACCTCATTGGATGCTGAACATCTCTACTCACCAGTAGGAATCAGCTGATTCTCATAGTAAAAAAAACTTCTGTTACTATTTTATATATATATATATAATTTTATAGTAAAACAAGTTTGTAATATTTTAAAAAAGTGATGATGTTCACTAATAATATTAATTTATTGTGTATCAATGAATTCCTAAATGGAATAAATTTAGCCACTCAGGTGTTGTGTAAAATTGGCAGATTTCCCATATTTTATCAAAAATGAAACCTCAATAAGTTCAAAAAACTTATCTGACCATACAAGCCGGGGAGAGAGAACAAATAGCCTGAAATTTTTAATCCTAAGAGTATATATTGAATCTACCGGTAGAAAGACTTGTAAGAACGCTTAAAATACTTACTTACATTCTTAAATACAACTAGAAAGATTAAATTGATATTTCTGTAGATCGAACTCATACCGTTTAGATATTTTGGTCTTTCTTTAAACTCCCATTTTATATTTTAGTCTACCTTTAAAGGCTCCCCCATCAACGGCTGTTTCAGTCTTTCGGAAGAATATTTAAAGGTTTACAAAAAAGCATATAAATAACGAATTTGGTTTTGTTTTTTCAAAATAGTGACGATAGTTTGCGTACCCACATGCTGACAAACACACACATCATATATGTAACTGACTTGACGACCATATATACATATATAATTAGAACATTGGTCACTCATATCTCCTCTTTGATAAAGTGCGAGTAGACTTCTTCGTTTTCTTTATCGAGAAAATTATTAAACCTGAACTCAAAAGGTGTAGAATGTAATGTACTAACACTTGTAATTATAATAGTTTTAACAAGAACGCATTTATGGAAACAATTCAAAAAAGTAACCAGGAGAATTCGGTTACATATATATATATCTGTGTGTGTGTGTGTTTGTGTATTTATCTATATGTGCTCCAGGTCCGCTTTGATGATACAAAATTCGGTACTTAAGCTTCTTTTGACAAACCGTTTGATGAGTTCATTAATGGTTAAAAAGGGCTATTAAATTAGTACTAACATCTAAGTTCTACAACATTTATTAAAAAATGCTTATTGGTGAAGTTATTAAAAAATAAAAATTTGAGAGTAGTTTTTTCCCTTTTCTCAAAAATTGCGTCTTTTTGCAAATTTTAATATGGATTAGTTTTTGTTTGGGACCAAAATATGGGGAAGAGGAATGGATAACGAGATTAAAATGAGTAATCGTCAATAGCTTCGTCATTATTAATGTTTAAAAAAAAAAAAAAAGTGTCAAACGTAATAATTCGTGCAGAATTGTTTATTCTAACTTTAATGTTCTATTTCATTTCTTGGAACTATGCACGAAGATATTTAAAAATGGAAAATGAGGAGTTGAGCCTTCCCCCAACCATCCCCTCCACATCGGCTAAGAACCAGTCTTTCCTTCCCATTTTACGTTATTAAAACATATAAAATCCTCTTATTTTGTGCAGCTACAGCTTGGCGGATTTTTCAAAACTAATTTCAAGCAATTTGCATTAAATTAAAAGTTAAAATTATCGATTGTACCTATTGTTTACAAGCTTCATCAGTAGCAAAATGATAGAAAAAAAATTTTTTGAACAATTTTTAGTGCAAGGGAACAGAATAAAAAATCTAAATGTCCCAGCCAAGACTCGAACCTGGATCTCCTCTTTTCCGGGTCAGCAGGAGATCCAGGTTCGAGTTCTGGCTGGGACAGATAGATTTTTTATTCTATTCCCTTGCAGTAAAAATTGTTAAAATTTAGGTGGGCTTAAATACTACAAGAAAAATAATATTTATAAATTTATTTTTGTATTTTTTTCTTAATTTAAAACATGAGATTCATTTATAGTTTTCAATGAGGCCAAGTATTTAATGACCTGTCAAATACATTTGATATAGTGCATAAAATAAACAAAAAAAACAAACAAAACAAACAATTAAATTCTAATTTCATATGAATTATTCAAAATTATTATAAAATTTCAACATTTCAGTAATTAGTTTAATTTTACAGTAACGAATGATTTCAAAAAATAAAAATAAAATAAGCAAAGAATAAATAAAAATTACCAATATAAACATTTAATGTTACTAAAATTTAATGAACCTATGAAAAGTTTCATGTACACCTACATATAACTCAATTAATATCGGTTTAAAATAAATAACCAGTCTAGGGAGGAAACACATATGGTTGTGTTTATTTGCGACCGACGGCTAACTAGAAAAGAATGTGATCAGCGCATCTTTCTGGTTGCTTCACTTTTTTTCAATTCAATGAAAGATGTTACCCAATTAGAGCTGAATGTTTACAGAAGCAGACAAGAAATTCACTGGGAATTACCAAGAGATGCACAAAATGAAAGATAAACTAACGAGTCCAAGGACTCGAACGTAAAGCAGGAGATCCAGGTTCGAGTCCTTGCTGGGACAGATAGATTTTTTATTCTATTCCCTCTCATTAATTGTTTAACATTTACGTGGGATAAAACACCACAACTAAATTAATATTTATAACAGAGTTTATATATGTGTGTTTTCAATAGCAGCGTAATGTTGTCTTTGAGATAAGCTTGACTTAAGCTTTAGAAGTCAGGAAAAATGACATTACTGCAGAAATAGCCATATTCCTAAAAGAAGAATGGTTAGCCATTACAACTCTGATCAGAGTCTCTTCCTTTGCACCAGCTCGTCAAAGAGAGCGGACCATGGACCAGCAGTGTGCACATGGTCCCGTTGGCCGAGAGAGGTTACCGCCTAACGAGCTATCGATAGTTGGAGCAGCTCACGAACGATAGCCGTATCATTACAAGGAGATAACGAGCAGATAGGCGGAAGGATAATCCATGTCGTGACGCACAAAAACAACTTTCACATTCATTTTGTACCGTCCTCAGGTCCTCCGAGGAAGAGGGGGGGGGGTCCATTGTTTAATGCATGTAGTTTTTCGAAAATATTCTTTTTATTATAATTTTCTCTCATTTTCTTAATATCAAAAAGAAAAATAAATTGAAAGAAAATATAGGGTTTTAAATATATCGATAGGGTTGTATCTTTAAGTACACTTATTATATACATTTTTTGTATCTTATTTTATGCCCCTTCAGAATTTTAAAGCAACGTAACATCATGTAGATGAGCGAGATACAAAATGTCTAACAATGGAATATTATATTAATACTACTTTATCCTGTCTATATTTATGTATTATATTCAAAAATCTCATTATGTTTTAAAATAAAAATTCATTTTAAGGTAAATCATACCTCTTTTATATATATACATATATATAAATTTTTTTAAAACAAAAATACCATAAATAATGAATTTTCAAAATTACATCTGATATCTATTTATTTGGCACATTTTTTTCATATCAATAATAATAAATAACCCATAATAATAATAATTTACTCAATAACTCAAATGGAAACANAAATGAAAACAACAGATATTTTACTTTGTTCGTAAATTTTATTGTGGCTAAACTCTCTTTAAATAATAATAAAAAATATATAAGTCTGCGCTATTGTGGGATGTATTTACATTTATTTATTGTATAAGAAATATTGTTTTTACTAATTTTAATTATTGTAAATTTATGTATTACGATATAGAAAGAATATTAACAAACTTTTCCAATAGATGAAAGAGTTTTCGATTTGTTATATTGTACGATTACGGATATTTTTTTACCTCATATTACAGAATACATCAATAAATTAAGATTTAAAATTCATTAGTTCCACTAAGGAATTTCTAAAATTGGCCACACAGAATTAAAAAAGTTTTCTTATAACTTTCATCTTTTTAAAATATTTCATAAAATATTCTGACTACAAATTTAAATCAACAGTTAAAAATAAAGCCCAAAATATTATTTATTTAATTCATAGACATAGTAGATATCCAGTAGTTTTATAAGTAAACAGAAATTATAAAATCTGATTGAGATCATTGAAACTAATATAAAATTTAAATTTTTATTAACAACGATAATAAGCATTAACATTAAATAAAATGGTAATAAGTTTGATTAAGTTACGGTAAATGAGTTATTATTACAAAGTACTAAAGATGAAATAAAAATAATAATAAATGGAGATAAACCATTATGAGCGTATTTACCGTTCCTTCTTCCGGGTTGGACCATGTCAATTTTTTGATATTTTCCGAGCTTTCGCACATCATGTGATGGCTTCTTCAAGGCTGAAAAGAGAATGAGAGTTGAACTCTCTCTCATTCTCTTTTCAGCCCTGAAGAAGCCATCACATGATGTGCGAAAGTTCGGCAAATATCAACAACTTGACACGGTCCAACCCGGAAGAAGAAACGGTAAATACATCTGACGACCGTCAAAGCCTACGTGAACATTATGTGCGTGTTTAAGTATGAGTTTTTTAAATTTTAAAACTTGCTCTTAATTCAAAATCATCTTTTAAACCTCGACTCCATTTGGCGACGTTAACATTTTATTATTTATCACAGCTCACACCAATCGGCGGTTTTATTTACATTTTTAATGTATTTATTTTTAACTCGGGAGCAGATCTTGATTCTTTACTTACTCCATTAATAATTTACTGATAATTTTTTCGATTTAAAATCCACTCTTTTTGGTTCCCCAGCCTAGCACTGATTTATCGACTACTCACAACTCCCATAATACACTTTAAATGTTCCAATGAAATCCGTTCATTGGTAAAGAAAAAGCTGACAGACACATAAAAACAAATTTACCTCGAACAGAAAAATGTATTCCATTCATAAGAAGAGAATTTGTTGGGGTTCATAAAGGGTTGATCCCCCCCCCCCCCAATTAAAAAATGTATGTTTGTTATCTGCCGACGTTTCGGCTTAAATAGTAAGCCATCCTCAGGGCTATCATGAAGGCGGGAGAGGACGCCGTGCCACCTGGAACATATCTTCTTGGCATTTATTCTTCTCTCTTGCTTCGCGATAGAAGTAAATATAAACAAGTCTTATTTGTGCGAAGAATACTTACAGATATAAATACAAGGCTAAATCCATAAGCACTAATTAAATGACAAAATATTCTGATATTTCCTGTTTTCCTTTTGTGCACAGAAAGATACCTTTTCTGTAAGAAGATACTAATAGCTAAGTAGAATATTTACAGCATCAGTCCTGGACGAAAGAAGTATATAAGGATAATAAATGTACCTTAGTTATGGATTCGATCTAGGCTAGAAGATTATTTCTTTGTTGTATTACCATCCTGAAAACAAGAGATTTGAAGAAGGAAAGGGCAAAGAAGTATCCTTGGGTAATCCCTTGAAAACTGTTACCCTTTCTATATGTTTGGTTAGTTGAAAGGTTAGTAGGCAGATAGCCAGTGGTTAGTAGATGAAGGTACTCGGTTAGTAGGCAGATAGCCAGTGGTTAGTAGATGAGGATACTCGGTTAGTAGCCAGCGGTTAGTAGACTCTTGCTGTGCCTACCTCCTGTCGCAGGTGCAATGGCTGAGCGTGAACGGCCTAACGTTGACTTGGCTGTAGTTCCTAGAGAGTCCTAGTATGTAGGTCTGACACTGGTCGTGGGTACGGCAACAGCGGTCGGCCTCCCAGCTGGGACCGAGGTCCGAGTACCGCCTCGCCATGTTGCTCGGTCCGCACCACTTGGTCCCTGGCGTGATGAAGTTCTGCGTCCATCGGCTCCTGTCAGCAGGCAATCCAGAAAGTGTGAGTGGTGTCTCTTATGTATATGTATAGTATCCCATCACCAGTAACTTATACCAATGTCCAATCCGAGAGTGAGCAACATATATGAAAAATAACAAAGTCCTTTGAAAACTCCCTGTAGGAAACAATTTTATGTGTCCATAATAATTAAGGTATAGTAGTTTCATAACCACACTCGAAATTTTGGATTCATTCTTCCTAAGACCTGTACTTAAGCAGAGTAATCTACAAGAACCCTTCTTGTACCGTTTAAGTACCTTATATGTATGTTAATTCTAATTACATTGTGTCTACTTGTCTACTGAGCCTCAAAATTAGTATAAGAGTATGCGTTTATGAAGTATTAGCATAAAACATATAAGCCGATGAGAGATGTTGAACCAAGCTCAGCCAAAAGAATCCATTTGGGCGTCTCACGCTGTGGGTTCGAGTCTCGCCTTAGAAAAGGATTTAACCGAGAAAAAAAAACTTGTATAGTTCCCTAGTCATTTAGAATAAAGTAGGAATTAACTGTATATAACTCTCCCTCTATGACTTTTTTTTTTTTGTGTGTGTTAGCCTTTCTTTCAATCAGTAAGAATCATGGAGGGAGGGACTATTTACAGGTCACTACCCTATTCTAAACATCCATGGCTCAGGGCAAGATTCCGCCAGTGAAAGATTTGAATCCGCAGCGTCAGGATTGCGAGACTCTAACGGATCCCCTGAGCTATCTTGGCGCCCTCGACCTCAATAACTTTAAATTATTATATAGGAGGTAAATAAATTTATAGAAATGTATTTTCAAGATTGAAATTTCATATTATAGAAGGATTGTTTTCTATATTCCTACCTAAAAAATGTCATTAAAGTCATTTGATCAAGAGTGATACTGCTTTTAGCTAAAGATTTTTTTTTTTTTTTTTAAGAGTGGAGTACATGTATAAATTCCAAAATCATTAATTTACTTAAAAAATTGAAATAAAATTCCTGAGAGATGTTAATTTTGTTTAGTTAGTTTCGATCTTTTTTTTTTTTTCAATCCTCGTAGTTTTTCATTATTTTAAATTAAATGACTAAAAAAAATTACATCTCTGTGCAAAATTAAGATCTTTCCTTCAAATATGGCTTTAAACGCTGTAAAAATAACATTCCAAAAGGGTTACTACGTTTAGAACTATTTTCACGATTAGTTAAATAACTTTAAACTACAACTTCTCCCATAATTTAACTTTAAGGAGCTGCCAAAACAAAGAGGATTTCCTAAGTGCCATTAAAGACAAATAAAACAAGAATAATGATCAATTATACCTTATAAGCCAGAGAGAAATATGATCGTAAAGAGAAAGGCTGGGTCTAGACTGACTGGAAAGAAAGATTAGGTGGAAGTAAATAATCTAAAGGGTTATTATTATTTCTACCACCAATGAATATAGAACTCTCATACCTTATATTCTCCGTCTTCATTGGTTTCTGTAGATGATGTACAGAAACCAATGAAGACGGAGAATATAAGGTATGAGAGATCAGGTGGAAGTATTCAGCCCTCATAGTCATATTGGCAAATATCTTCCTTTATGTTTCACGTCAAATGTTATAGAACATATAAAATATACAATTAGATTTTGTATTGATTATTTTTTACATACTTTTCATAACACAAATGAAAACAATTATTTTAATATCATAAATTTGGACCTCCCTTTAGCCCGCCTTACATCCAATTTCAAGAAAATTAAATGCATTCAACAGTTTGCCGGGAAAAGCCTAAGTACTGAATTTCGTATTTTTATTTTAAAAATTATATGGTCCGCCCAACACTCCAAATTGTATTCTTACACATCTTGTTTAAAATACATATATCTTATTTAATATATACATATATATAAATTTTTTTAAAACAAAAATACCATAAATAATGAATTTTCAAAATTACATCTGATATCTATTTATTTGGCACATTTTTTTCATATCAATAATAATAAATAACCCATAATAATAATAATTTACTCAATAACTCAAATGGAAACAAAATAGGTCATGTTTCGAATTTAGTCAAGTGTCTCTTAAACTAATCTAACATTAGTGAAATGCATTGAGAAAGAAAGGAATAAGATTTTGAGTAAAAATAAAGGAGATACAAAAAAAAACATATTCTCATGTTAAATTCAAAAATTCAAAGAGGAAGAGAAAAATAGAAAAGAGAGGTGGGATACAAAATTTCTCAAATGAAATAGAGAGAGAGGGTAAATATTTGGGGGATAACAACTATGAAAGTATATAGAATGGATCAAAAGATTCATTCATCAAAGAAAGAAGGAGAAAGTCATTGAAATATAGAGATAAGGTAAATATATTGAAGGAAAAATGAGAGAAGAAGAGTAAATGAATGAGGCGATTGCTAATAAATGTTTATTGATAAAATGAGTGTGTGTGAGAGAGAGAGAAAGAGAAAATGTATTATTTATTTCAACCCTGTAAGGATTAGTCCTCATGGATCACTCTTCCACCTGGATTAGGCCAAATATATTCAATAATATCTCGAAAACTTTTGTTGCTTTGCTGTTGTATACTACACTACAAATACATAACATAAACAGTCTAAAAATGTCAGAGTACCAGAAAATGGGGCAAGAGGCACATGACAATAAATGTTGATAGATAGAAGGAGTCATAAAGACAGTTAGAGAGAAGGCCGACGAGGAAGAGTATGTATTTTATTTTTGAACATTTAAAAACTTTTATTGAGTACGTGTAAATTATTCTGTAAAAGGAATTGGAATGTGGGATTTTATTGGAGTGGTGTAAGCCACACTGGAAGGTATTAAATTGATACATCCGATTATTTCTTTGTTGTATTACCATCCTGAAAACAAGAGATTTGAAGAAGGAAAGGGCAAAGAAGTATCTCAGTAATTAGTTTAATTTTACAGTAACGAATGATTTCAAAAAATAAAAATAAAATAAGCAAAGAATAAATAAAAATTACCAATATAAACATTTAATGTTACTAAAATTTAATGAACCTATGAAAAGTTTCATGTACACCTACATATAACTCAATTNCGGGGGGGGAGGGTTTACAACCAGAAATCCGATCCGGGACCATACCCTCCAGGAGGGAGTAGGTTACGATAGGATCTGGAGACTCCAGGAGAATCCCTACTCCTGGAGAACTGTACAAATGTATTTGCATAGTCCCAGCTCATTTAGATAACTCCTACAGATATCCCACAACACACTACTAGCCAATATCCTGTTAAAGGGAGTATTTTCTTCAAACACCCCCCACCATCCTATAGCTATTAGCATAGCTGAACAGGTTAGAGGTTCTAATAGGGAAAAAAAAAATCATAGAAATTCCATCACGTAAATTTAGTTGATTTCCACTTTTGATTAACGATGGACGTAAATAACTAATTTCGTCTGAACAAAAGTAATGAGCAGAAAGTAAGTTCGCAAAGGCTGGCTCTAGACTGTCCTAAAGGCAAGATGGGGAAAGCTCCCACACTTCTTGTTTATTAATATGTTCATAAATAAGTCAAATAAAATTTATATAGAATAAAAGCAAAAGACATTTTACTCTATTAATATATAGCTAACCTACATGAAAAGGTTATTTTTTACTGTTAGAAGGGAGGGGCTATATACAGGTTGCCACCCTATTCTAAACATCCTGGCTCAGGATAAGCTTATATTTATCGATAATGATGATAATGATAACTCACAGCGCCCAGACTGCGAGATACGAACGGATCCCATGAGATACCCTGGCCCCCTCTCGCTATTATTACTCCTTTTATCTTGCCTGATGCTCAAACACATAAGATCATGGAAAATAAGCTATCTATACAGGTAGCCAACCTACTATAAACCCCCATGGCTCTGGGCAAGCTTTTAGTTCACAATGAAAAATTGCAAAGGGACTTGATCCATGATTAGAACACGCGAACCTGGATGCCCTCGGCGGTCATAAAACCGCTGATGTGAAGGTATTAACGAACTTTGAATATTTTGAATACATTCTTATAATTAAAGCCAAAGGAAAATTTATACGCCACAATAGATTTTTACAAAGGCAAAAAACGGAAGGTACTTAAGATGAAATCCCTCAGATGGGAGCTGAGTAATCTAAATACATGTTCATGTTTCATTAAAGGCGGATATAAATAAACGTAATAAAATAAAACAATAAAAAAA
>KZ810970.1:3847-16003 GCA_000696205.2 Oncopeltus fasciatus | reverse complement strand
CTCAAATTTTAAGTAATTCTTTAAAATTATTCTTATTATTTGATATTGTAATTTAATTTAGTTTAATCATATCCATATGGGGCCAAAATCTAGATTACACCATTAAAAAATGATTTATAATAAATAATGCTATAGTAAAATACGGTGTGACTTAAATAACTGCCTAATCCTTTGAAATTGTATGCTGAAGTTTTCAAAATAAAATGAAATATGATTAAAAAGTTTTTTTAATTAGAATATATAGTTCTAGGGACGATTTTATTTCTTTTTTTCAGGGTGACTAAGGTTTTTTAAGACGCCTATCTACATTTTTCCTAATACTTACCCTTTTCGATATTGTTTTCTATTTTAAATTATTCAAATTAAAACCATATTTGGCACAACAGTTTGAAAAATTGACGTATGTTTTTGTTTTAAGAATTTCAACCATTTTATTTAAACTGTTATTGGTGGAATTGGTCTGTCTGTGGCCGGCTCTATTTCTAAATAATTTATTTAGGTTTTCCCGATTTTTTAAGTAATTTATCACACAAAATATGTATGCCTTTTTTCTCCTCTACGATTTTTATATTAGGTTTTTTTGTTTTTTGTTTTAAACTTTATTCGTAATTACATTCAGCACATTTGTGCAACTTGTAATGTGCTCGTTAATAATAACACTAATATGCAATATAAGTGATATTATGTGAAGCCAAGTCTTTAAAAGGCTGTTAAATGGAATAACAATTGAAAAATAAATAAAATTATCTCCTTGATTAAAACATCCAATAATATTTTCTAATTTCTGTTTTACGAATCTCCTATGCTGAACTTAGTACCCCCCTTGATGCCGTTCATAAATTAAGTAGCAAACTGTAAAATGTGTTTTTGTAGCGGAAAAAACTATATTCTGCTCTATATTTAATTATTGTATGGAGCAAAGTGTTACAATTTCGTTGTAAAGAAAGCTTTGGTATGAAATCAACTTTATAGAGAAAATGGAGAGTTTTTTTTTTACCGTAGTTATTATTATTAGATGTTTATTGTTGGGATTCGGCCAAGATAGATCCAAAAAAAATACGAATTTTAAAAAATGTGTATTTTTTAAATTATTTGACATACAGATTATAAAAAAAATACACACTTTTTAAAATTTGTATTTTTTTGGATCTACCTTGACCGTACCCCAACAAAAAACTTAAAACCCCAACTAATAATTTTCATAGAGAAAGTCTTTCGTCATTATTTGGAATTTACGATGTCATTTCGAAATGACCGCTGTTGGAATGAATCGTCCAATCCACATGACTGGATAATGCAGTTTGATTATCTCTCCTTTTGTTCTACATGAATGGGAGGTAAATGGGCTGTATCCAGCAGACATCGGGTTCCCATCAAGTCGGCTTCGATACACAATTGCCTTTTCCAGGTCCCACATCCGCACGGGTTCCAGGCTTACCCTCATCACCCGGGAGATAAATGAGGCGCTCCCTTCGTCTGCTCTGATTGCAGTTTTTATTACACGTCCCATGCTTGATTTACGACATATACAGACGGGCTCACATTATTTGTTTGGGTTATTTGGGGGATGGCATTTCTTGTTTAGAGCATTTCATTATATACAGTATGGCAGGAGTGTGTCTTTTGCATTTACAATAGTAAGGAGTATTACTGAGACAATTTACCATACAAATCATTAAGGATATGGTAAATTATATAATGGTGCTTCGAATAATACGAATGGCCAACTCATAATCAAGTAGATATAGATCCAGTTCCTGAGGCAATACTAACAAGTACTAAGTACACAAAGACTAAAATTTAGGTAAAATCTATATTTTACATTATTTCAAGTGTCCATTGACAAGTAAACTTATAATGTGGCATAAGATAAAATATTCATATTATATATATAATATATAATATATATTTGTTCTCAAGTTTTAATTTAGTTTGTAACGTAAGAACAATAGCATTAAACAGTTTATCGATAATTAATGTAATAATCAAAACATAATTTCAAAAAACAATTTATATGTTAATAGAAATATTTGTTAATTACATTTAGGAAAATATATAAGGAGTGGTTTAATAGAAATATACATTTTTTCCTAACAAATTAAGTCAATTAAATTATACTGAATAGCTCTCGCAAAAAAAGGAATGCAAAAATGACAAAGTAGAACAACAAAAAAAAAAAAATTACTTTCAAAACTAATTTAGCATTCTAAATTTCTAAACAGAAGGTTTTATAAAGCCTTTGATGTTTTTTTTTTTTTTTTTTTTTTTTTTTTCTCCCTTGCAACCACTTAGGGTCATTGGAGGGAGGGGCTATCTACAGGTTGCCACCCTATTTTTATTTTGTTTTTTTTTTTTTTTTATAGCGTAGTCTGAATAATTGCAGAGCCTTACATCTGGTACCTGTCACTAGCAACACACATTGCCCACACAAAAACGCGAGCGCGCACACACACACACACAGTCTCATTTGTGATATAAAATAGAGACGAATATTAGGCCAAATAAAAATTATTCTAACCCTGCTCTTGACAGACACTATTAAAAATAAAGCTAGTGCTAAGGGTGCCTTGTACAGGCTTGCGGCCTATAGACAAACCCTCTTTCCATAACCCTAAGGGGTTGCATATAAAGCACATTTTTTTCTTTAGATTCTTCTTAAAAATTATTTATTTAATTTAGTCACTTCCATTAACTTTATCTATATCAATTGCTATATACCTATACCTTTGGATTCCTATACTTATACCCATGGATATACCTATTCTGTACCTAAACTTATGAATATAACTGGTATTACATCACATGCCTTTTATCTCTACGTACTTATTTTAGCCATGTTTTGAATTTCAGATTAACCTCTATAGAGAGCTCACTTCGATTACCATTTTAACGCTATATGTCAAATTTCGCCTCGTTTAATAAATTATTAACTTCGGCAATGCTTCCTGTTTTAGTTAAAGGTAAGGAGTTACATAGCCAAAGGGAACAATTAGGAGTGAGGAATCACCTGAAATGCCAAGTGCAAGGATAAGACGTTTTTTGATCTTGGGGCGTTTTTTTAGTTTAGTATTAATAAAATTAACACTGATTTTTTTATTGATAAAATAAATAATTTTAGAAATGATACAGCAAAATAGAACAATTTCTATTTACGTGAACAGTTTAATTTCACGGACTAGTAGTTGCAATTAGTTTATTTTTAAATTTAGCAAATCGCTTTTAAATGTAAAATTATACTTTGGTTGGTTACTGAGAAAAAATCACACGAGAGGGTGAGATTACCTTAAATTTCAAGTTCGAGCATAAAAGTCTTTGCACAGCAGCGAATAATATTTTGTTTATAGGAACTCAATACACTACAAAATATTATACTAACAAAATATTATATATATATATATATATATATATATATATATNTGCAATCTTTCCACTTAAAGTCCGACCTCTCCTACCTACTGGCTCACTGATGTAAACTGTCTTCATGATTTCCTCGATTTTTTCATTTGTAAAAATCTTAATCCCTTCCATCACTTCATGAAAACATTAAATGAACTTTCCTCTGACCACAGCCTTGCACTATCACTCACACCCATCCCTAGGCTATTACTACAAACCTTAATAAATGTTCCTATTGACTGGTTATTTTTTAGAACTCTACTAGATGAGTCGCTTGACCTCGGAATCTCCTTGAAAACCTCTGAAGAGCTGGATGATGTCCAGTTCTTTACTGTTAAGATTCAGCAATGTCTTTGGAAGGCTAACTTAAAACCCACCAGCACCCGATACACTGTAAATTCAGCCGAACCCCTCACTGATTGCATTAAAACCTCATACAAGCTAAGCATCAAGCTCGAGCCATATTCCAGAGGTATAGGCATCCCTCAGATCGTAGGGAGTTTAACCAGCTATCTCGTCTCGTATAGCAAAAACTAGGTGCTTTACGAAATAAAGCATTTAATGCCTACCTGTCTAGCCTCTCAAAAGGAGACAAATCCCTGCTAATCGGCAGGGTTCTTAAATTTCAATGACCCTTCTGTCTCATTACGTCGAGACGATGATTCCTGGGTCTCTTCCGACAAAGGCAAGGCCCATATGTTTGTCCAGTATCCAAAGCAATCATTTTGAGTAATAAGTTCTTTACCAGACAGTTTCTACCCTTTTCACTAGGGAGGTTATTGTGTATTGTTTTTTAACCTCATTGGTTATTGACCTGATTTCTTATCCAATGACTTAAGAAAGTCTATTTCTCCAACAGCTGGAGTGTAAGTTGGGTAATTAAAAGGAGTCATGATGAACTAGAATTACGGATAAGGCTTTCGTCCCTTGAAATGGAATATTTGCCCATAAAGGGCATTTCTTTTTCAGTGCCTTGGGTCCTTGGGAAAGACATAAAAAAAAACGTAATAAGATTAATCATCCAGCATCTCAAAATTTTAAATATATACTTATATTTCGGANTAAATTTACGTGGGATAATAAACCACAACTAAATTAATATTTTTAATTGAAAATTAAAAAGTAAATAACGAGAGTCGATAAATAGCTAGACTATGTCAACTCCTTCGAGTATAAGACAATGTATTCGTCTTTCTCGAGGGTTAGGCTCTCGCTAGAGTGATGGGAATTTAAAAAGTTATATAGCTCGTCCCGGTGGTGTAATGGAATCATACCGGCCCAGAAAGCAGAAGATCCAGGTTCGTGTCCTGGCTGGGACAGATAGATTTTTTATTCTATTCCCTCTCATTAATTGTTTAAATTTACATGGGATAATAAACCACAACTAAATTAATATTTTTAATTGAAAATTAAAAAGTAAATAACGAGAGTCGATAAATAGCTAGACTATGTCAACTCCTTCGAGTATAAGACAATGTATTCGTCTTTCTCGAGGGTTAGGCTCTCGCTAGAGTGATGGGAATTTAAAAAGTTATATAGCTCGTCCCGGTGGTGTAATGGAATCATACCGGCCCAGAAAGCAGAAGATCCAGGTTCGTGTCCTGGCTGGGACAGATAGATTTTTTATTCTATTCCCTCTCATTAATTGTTTAAATTTACATGGGATAATAAACCACAACTAAATTAATATTTTTAATTGAAAATTAAAAAGTAAATAACGAGAGTCGATAAATAGCTAGACTATGTCAACTCCTTCGAGTATAAGACAATGTATTCGTCTTTCTCGAGGGTTAGGCTCTCGCTAGAGTGATGGGAATTTAAAAAGTTATATAGCTCGTCCCGGTGGTGTAATGGAATCATACCGGCCCAGAAAGCAGAAGATCCAGGTTCGTGTCCTGGCTGGGACAGATAGATTTTTTATTCTATTCCCTCTCATTAATTGTTTAAATTTACATGGGATAATAAACCACAACTAAATTAATATTTTTAATTGAAAATTAAAAAGTAAATAACGAGAGTCGATAAATAGCTAGACTATGTCAACTCCTTCGAGTATAAGACAATGTATTCGTCTTTCTCGAGGGTTAGGCTCTCGCTAGAGTGATGGGAATTTAAAAAGTTATATAGCTCGTCCCGGTGGTGTAATGGAATCATACCGGCCCAGAAAGCAGAAGATCCAGGTTCGTGTCCTGGCTGGGACAGATAGATTTTTTATTCTATTCCCTCTCATTAATTGTTTAAATTTACATGGGATAATAAACCACAACTAAATTAATATTTTTAATTGAAAATTAAAAAGTAAATAACGAGAGTCGATAAATAGCTAGACTATGTCAACTCCTTCGAGTATAAGACAATGTATTCGTCTTTCTCGAGGGTTAGGCTCTCGCTAGAGTGATGGGAATTTAAAAAGTTATATAGCTCGTCCCGGTGGTGTAATGGAATCATACCGGCCCAGAAAGCAGAAGATCCAGGTTCGTGTCCTGGCTGGGACAGATAGATTTTTTATTCTATTCCCTCTCATTAATTGTTTAAATTTACATGGGATAATAAACCACAACTAAATTAATATTTTTAATTGAAAATTAAAAAGTAAATAACGAGAGTCGATAAATAGCTAGACTATGTCAACTCCTTCGAGTATAAGACAATGTATTCGTCTTTCTCGAGGGTTAGGCTCTCGCTAGAGTGATGGGAATTTAAAAAGTTATATAGCTCGTCCCGGTGGTGTAATGGAATCATACCGGCCCAGAAAGCAGAAGATCCAGGTTCGTGTCCTGGCTGGGACAGATAGATTTTTTATTCTATTCCCTCTCATTAATTGTTTAAATTTACATGGGATAATAAACCACAACTAAATTAATATTTTTAATTGAAAATTAAAAAGTAAATAACGAGAGTCGATAAATAGCTAGACTATGTCAACTCCTTCGAGTATAAGACAATGTATTCGTCTTTCTCGAGGGTTAGGCTCTCGCTAGAGTGATGGGAATTTAAAAAGTTATATAGCTCGTCCCGGTGGTGTAATGGAATCATACCGGCCCAGAAAGCAGAAGATCCAGGTTCGTGTCCTGGCTGGGACAGATAGATTTTTTATTCTATTCCCTCTCATTAATTGTTTAAATTTACATGGGATAATAAACCACAACTAAATTAATATTTTTAATTGAAAATTAAAAAGTAAATAACGAGAGTCGATAAATAGCTAGACTATGTCAACTCCTTCGAGTATAAGACAATGTATTCGTCTTTCTCGAGGGTTAGGCTCTCGCTAGAGTGATGGGAATTTAAAAAGTTATATAGCTCGTCCCGGTGGTGTAATGGAATCATACCGGCCCAGAAAGCAGAAGATCCAGGTTCGTGTCCTGGCTGGGACAGATAGATTTTTTATTCTATTCCCTCTCATTAATTGTTTAAATTTACATGGGATAATAAACCACAACTAAATTAATATTTTTAATTGAAAATTAAAAAGTAAATAACGAGAGTCGATAAATAGCTAGACTATGTCAACTCCTTCGAGTATAAGACAATGTATTCGTCTTTCTCGAGGGTTAGGCTCTCGCTAGAGTGATGGGAATTTAAAAAGTTATATAGCTCGTCCCGGTGGTGTAATGGAATCATACCGGCCCAGAAAGCAGAAGATCCAGGTTCGTGTCCTGGCTGGGACAGATAGATTTTTTATTCTATTCCCTCTCATTAATTGTTTAAATTTACATGGGATAATAAACCACAACTAAATTAATATTTTTAATTGAAAATTAAAAAGTAAATAACGAGAGTCGATAAATAGCTAGACTATGTCAACTCCTTCGAGTATAAGACAATGTATTCGTCTTTCTCGAGGGTTAGGCTCTCGCTAGAGTGATGGGAATTTAAAAAGTTATATAGCTCGTCCCGGTGGTGTAATGGAATCATACCGGCCCAGAAAGCAGAAGATCCAGGTTCGTGTCCTGGCTGGGACAGATAGATTTTTTATTCTATTCCCTCTCATTAATTGTTTAAATTTACATGGGATAATAAACCACAACTAAATTAATATTTTTAATTGAAAATTAAAAAGTAAATAACGAGAGTCGATAAATAGCTAGACTATGTCAACTCCTTCGAGTATAAGACAATGTATTCGTCTTTCTCGAGGGTTAGGCTCTCGCTAGAGTGATGGGAATTTAAAAAGTTATATAGCTCGTCCCGGTGGTGTAATGGAATCATACCGGCCCAGAAAGCAGAAGATCCAGGTTCGTGTCCTGGCTGGGACAGATAGATTTTTTATTCTATTCCCTCTCATTAATTGTTTAAATTTACATGGGATAATAAACCACAACTAAATTAATATTTTTAATTGAAAATTAAAAAGTAAATAACGAGAGTCGATAAATAGCTAGACTATGTCAACTCCTTCGAGTATAAGACAATGTATTCGTCTTTCTCGAGGGTTAGGCTCTCGCTAGAGTGATGGGAATTTAAAAAGTTATATAGCTCGTCCCGGTGGTGTAATGGAATCATACCGGCCCAGAAAGCAGAAGATCCAGGTTCGTGTCCTGGCTGGGACAGATAGATTTTTTATTCTATTCCCTCTCATTAATTGTTTAAATTTACATGGGATAATAAACCACAACTAAATTAATATTTTTAATTGAAAATTAAAAAGTAAATAACGAGAGTCGATAAATAGCTAGACTATGTCAACTCCTTCGAGTATAAGACAATGTATTCGTCTTTCTCGAGGGTTAGGCTCTCGCTAGAGTGATGGGAATTTAAAAAGTTATATAGCTCGTCCCGGTGGTGTAATGGAATCATACCGGCCCAGAAAGCAGAAGATCCAGGTTCGTGTCCTGGCTGGGACAGATAGATTTTTTATTCTATTCCCTCTCATTAATTGTTTAAATTTACATGGGATAATAAACCACAACTAAATTAATATTTTTAATTGAAAATTAAAAAGTAAATAACGAGAGTCGATAAATAGCTAGACTATGTCAACTCCTTCGAGTATAAGACAATGTATTCGTCTTTCTCGAGGGTTAGGCTCTCGCTAGAGTGATGGGAATTTAAAAAGTTATATAGCTCGTCCCGGTGGTGTAATGGAATCATACCGGCCCAGAAAGCAGAAGATCCAGGTTCGTGTCCTGGCTGGGACAGATAGATTTTTTATTCTATTCCCTCTCATTAATTGTTTAAATTTACATGGGATAATAAACCACAACTAAATTAATATTTTTAATTGAAAATTAAAAAGTAAATAACGAGAGTCGATAAATAGCTAGACTATGTCAACTCCTTCGAGTATAAGACAATGTATTCGTCTTTCTCGAGGGTTAGGCTCTCGCTAGAGTGATGGGAATTTAAAAAGTTATATAGCTCGTCCCGGTGGTGTAATGGAATCATACCGGCCCAGAAAGCAGAAGATCCAGGTTCGTGTCCTGGCTGGGACAGATAGATTTTTTATTCTATTCCCTCTCATTAATTGTTTAAATTTACATGGGATAATAAACCACAACTAAATTAATATTTTTAATTGAAAATTAAAAAGTAAATAACGAGAGTCGATAAATAGCTAGACTATGTCAACTCCTTCGAGTATAAGACAATGTATTCGTCTTTCTCGAGGGTTAGGCTCTCGCTAGAGTGATGGGAATTTAAAAAGTTATATAGCTCGTCCCGGTGGTGTAATGGAATCATACCGGCCCAGAAAGCAGAAGATCCAGGTTCGTGTCCTGGCTGGGACAGATAGATTTTTTATTCTATTCCCTCTCATTAATTGTTTAAATTTACATGGGATAATAAACCACAACTAAATTAATATTTTTAATTGAAAATTAAAAAGTAAATAACGAGAGTCGATAAATAGCTAGACTATGTCAACTCCTTCGAGTATAAGACAATGTATTCGTCTTTCTCGAGGGTTAGGCTCTCGCTAGAGTGATGGGAATTTAAAAAGTTATATAGCTCGTCCCGGTGGTGTAATGGAATCATACCGGCCCAGAAAGCAGAAGATCCAGGTTCGTGTCCTGGCTGGGACAGATAGATTTTTTATTCTATTCCCTCTCATTAATTGTTTAAATTTACATGGGATAATAAACCACAACTAAATTAATATTTTTAATTGAAAATTAAAAAGTAAATAACGAGAGTCGATAAATAGCTAGACTATGTCAACTCCTTCGAGTATAAGACAATGTATTCGTCTTTCTCGAGGGTTAGGCTCTCGCTAGAGTGATGGGAATTTAAAAAGTTATATAGCTCGTCCCGGTGGTGTAATGGAATCATACCGGCCCAGAAAGCAGAAGATCCAGGTTCGTGTCCTGGCTGGGACAGATAGATTTTTTATTCTATTCCCTCTCATTAATTGTTTAAATTTACATGGGATAATAAACCACAACTAAATTAATATTTTTAATTGAAAATTAAAAAGTAAATAACGAGAGTCGATAAATAGCTAGACTATGTCAACTCCTTCGAGTATAAGACAATGTATTCGTCTTTCTCGAGGGTTAGGCTCTCGCTAGAGTGATGGGAATTTAAAAAGTTATATAGCTCGTCCCGGTGGTGTAATGGAATCATACCGGCCCAGAAAGCAGAAGATCCAGGTTCGTGTCCTGGCTGGGACAGATAGATTTTTTATTCTATTCCCTCTCATTAATTGTTTAAATTTACATGGGATAATAAACCACAACTAAATTAATATTTTTAATTGAAAATTAAAAAGTAAATAACGAGAGTCGATAAATAGCTAGACTATGTCAACTCCTTCGAGTATAAGACAATGTATTCGTCTTTCTCGAGGGTTAGGCTCTCGCTAGAGTGATGGGAATTTAAAAAGTTATATAGCTCGTCCCGGTGGTGTAATGGAATCATACCGGCCCAGAAAGCAGAAGATCCAGGTTCGTGTCCTGGCTGGGACAGATAGATTTTTTATTCTATTCCCTCTCATTAATTGTTTAAATTTACATGGGATAATAAACCACAACTAAATTAATATTTTTAATTGAAAATTAAAAAGTAAATAACGAGAGTCGATAAATAGCTAGACTATGTCAACTCCTTCGAGTATAAGACAATGTATTCGTCTTTCTCGAGGGTTAGGCTCTCGCTAGAGTGATGGGAATTTAAAAAGTTATATAGCTCGTCCCGGTGGTGTAATGGAATCATACCGGCCCAGAAAGCAGAAGATCCAGGTTCGTGTCCTGGCTGGGACAGATAGATTTTTTAAATTTACGTGGGATAATGAACCACAACTAAATTAATATTTATAAATGAAAATAAAAAGTAAATAACGAGAGTCGATAAATAGCTAGACAATATCAGCTCCTTCGAGCATAAGACGATGTATTCGTCTTTCTCGTGGGTTAGGCTCTTGCTAGTGT
Source organism: Oncopeltus fasciatus (assembly GCA_000696205.2). Classification (NCBI taxonomy): domain Eukaryota; kingdom Metazoa; phylum Arthropoda; class Insecta; order Hemiptera; family Lygaeidae; genus Oncopeltus; species Oncopeltus fasciatus. The sequence goes on along the minus strand of KZ810970.1, from coordinate 5,240 downwards.
GTTGGGAATTCATAAGGATTAAATTTTTCGGGGATCTCTCGCACTTAGTCAGTGAGGTGTGAAGAGAGACTGACGGAAGGAACTCAAAGAAAGGGGAAGTCGATTGGGTTTTCCCTAATCCTCCTATTGTTGGCAATTCATGCCAGGTCTTAAAGTGGCTTTGAGAATGTAGATATAGGCGCAATCTCTCGTCTTCAGTTGCAAATCTGTAGCTAAGTCGGGAAGTTGTTCCATCACTTGATCTTGGGAAATGTCATTGAAACTCATTAAATGACTCTGAGCATGCCTTGCTACGGGAAGAGGGGACTGTGGTTCTTAACAGGATGCTCTGTTATTATTAATTTTAAAATTTAGGGGCGCAGTACATTTTCCAACTACGAAAAAAGTAAAAAAAAAAACTTTTTTACTTTTCAGCTTCTCTCTTATTTACTTCCTACTCATTCCCGCATCCTTTTCTCCTGTCCTCTACCCCACAGTTCTGGCAGAGGAGACCACCACTAAAAGAAGGCTATGTAAACGGAGATCTCTGCTTCCCAAGGAGAGCAGAAGTAATATCCCTTCTACTTGCTGTGCAGGGCCTAATCTGTAGTATTGACCTCACGTCAGTTACAGTCCTGCTTCTATTGACATTGTTTTCATCTCAGCNTATTATATATATATGGATTTTAGTGTGAATAAAATTGATGAAAGATGTAAGAAGAGGTAAAAATGCTAAAAGAAAAAAAAAATTATCATTGACCAGAAACTTAATTAACCTTAGAATTGAGCCAGCTTTAATACTTTAAGAGATATATACCGAGAAAATATACGATATTAGTCTGGAACTTCTTTGTTAGAAGTCAACGCAAACAAAGTCTTTGTTGTTGACAAGGGTTGATTCCTTTTTTAGCCCAGTTCGAGCGGAAAAGGGATGGGGAAGGGTTGGGCTAATAACAGCTACCACCCTACTTCGAGCTTTTCCTTACGCCATTTTTTTTTCTCAAAGAAATGAACTTTCTATTACTTCATTTCCTGTTTTAAGATTATTTTTACGCTCCCCTGGTCTGTGTGATTGAAATCTTAATTTAGATGCTACCGACCTCGGGTGATATAGTAGTAGGTTTTTCTTTGTATGTTTTTAATAACGTTTGCTTACCTAGAAGAATTTTATTTACATAACTTCGTTTATCCGTTCATTCGTCATTAAATATTAAAAGTCAGTCCAGCATAAGCTATTGTTTTTGTAAGCTATAGAACTAACACTTGAAAATGTAAAAAGTTTCATAACTAAGTCCTGCTTTACTTATCCTTGTTGATAATTGGACCATTTGTAACATGCAAATGTATGTATATTTTTTTTTTTTTTTTTTTTTTTTTTTTTTTTTTTTTTTTTTTTTTTTTTTTTTTTTTTTTT
>KZ810966.1:15522-29125 GCA_000696205.2 Oncopeltus fasciatus | reverse complement strand
TATAATTTATATAATAAGGAAATAAAGTGAGTTTGTAAATCATACATACATACAATATCAGGCCTTGACGGTTTTGTTTTTTTTCCAATTCAATGACAGAAAAAGCATTCCAAATGACATCTTTCTTATGAGTAAATGTGGGGAAGAACTTCTTATGGAGTTCTTATGGGGTTAAAGTTTTGGATTTGATGGCTACGCTGCATACAAGATTATATCCCTTATTTCGTCATAGATCATATTCACATCTCGTTAAAATTCAGCCAGTTACAATTCGACTTGTTGAGCAAACAGGTGCTAGTTTATTTTCCAGCGAGATACGCTCGGCTGATTTGAAAACCTTACAAGAAATTAAATGATTAATGGAAAATAATCACTTGAATACGAGAAAAGTTCAAGAAGTTCTCCTCTTGACCCTTAGAGAAATTAAATCAAAACATAATATTTTTAAATGTAATGCTCATTATTAGTAATAGATTTCTTTCATCTATCTATAAACTCCCTAAATAGTAATTTTCTTATCATACCTTCTATTATCCGTCTTCATTGGTTTCTGCAAACCCTCGTCTGTTGGCGAGCGCTTTCGGACATTGTCCATCTTCTTGGCCGAATACATGTGTTCACTGTCACTGTCTGTATTCAACTGCCTCAGTAGTCGGCCTAGAAGATGGACAATGTCCGAAAGTGCTCGCCAACGAATGATGGTTTGCAGAAACCAATGAAGACGGACAATAGAAGGTATGATAGCTCTATATTCATTTGTAGTGAAAATAACCTTTCAGAGTAATTTTCTTCTTTGGAACCAAAATGAGCATCACTAACCTCTTTGAGTTGGCCTTCGTCCTTAAATCGCCTTCCCTTGAGGTCCTTTTTGAGATTCGGGAACAGAGTCACTGAGGCCTAGATCTGGGCTGTAAGGAGGATGGTTGATTGAATCAATGCTCCAAGCGACAATCCCCCATTCATTAAGGAAAACCCCCACTCATCCCCTTTACCGGCGAAGTTTGTACAAATCGTGTCAAATAGTCGAAATTATAAATTTGTAGGCTCTTTCAGTGGGTCTCTTGTATGCTCTGTGAGACACTAATACATTTTTGTAACACGTTTTGTTTTAATTTAAAGCTATCCATATTACAGCGAGAAAATATGTAGGTTTTTTTTGTTTTTTTTAAAGCCTTGTAAAAGAATACTTGTACTAATAGTGTAGATAAAAAAATATTATTTTCCAATATTGTATGTGTTGTAGTGATATATGTGTGTGTGTGTGTGTGTGTGTGTGTGTGTGTGTGTGTGTGTGTGTGTGCGTGTGCGTTCTATAAATACAACTAAAAAAAAAAATTATTGAGATCAGCTGAATGGCGGGCGGGGATTTTTTTCATGGTACTACCACCCTTATTTTGAAAGATCAATCATTCGTCTAGAGCTGTTTTTTATTAAAATTTTCATTTACATATACCTATAATACCATGTCTTGAAGGATTATAATCTTGCTAATTTTCTTAAGATTCAGGAGATTAACTGTTATGATTCTTTTTCTTAAGAGCCATATGTCAACATTCTCACTGCATATAAGAAGTTATATTTTCGAAGTAGGGGTGGTGGGGTGGTAGGATAGTGGGGGAAACCTCCCCNAATATACCTAACACTAATTGCAGAAAAAAAAGCCTGCTACGTACATGTTGTATGAACTCTGAATTTCTGGGGTTCGAGGAGGAAAGTCATTATTATCATGTTCAATCATATATTAGACACATGAAGAAATAAATAAATGGATGACTATTGTCTAAAGCTGAAAAGTTTTTTTAATTAAATAATGATTTATAAAATAATTATTTTTCATTGTTTTACGAAAAAAAAAAAATAAGTCAATGAGTTGGCACATTTTCCGAATTTGATAACAGTTATTTATATTTCAAATTTGTTGTAAAATACGTTTTTCACTAAAACATCAATTCAAAGAAGAAGTTTGACCGGGCCAAAGATTCAATAAGCCAAAGAGCTAATTTATGTTTCAGTACATAGTTCAGAAATGTTCTCGAAGAGTTTTTAGACAGTTTTTGGAATGTTATCCTTTCCATTTATCTTCTAAAAATGTAAATAAACCCCAAGTACTTATCAGATTTTTTATTTTCTTCTTCCTTTTAGTTAATTAGTTTACTTAAAGTTATCAACTCCTGACCAACTGCGATCTATTAAATTATTTTCCATGGAATTGATAGAATCTTTGGGCCGAAATCTACTTGGCAGACATATTTATTCATAGAGGTTACATTTTTTATGTCTATTTTTCCATTAAATTTTCGTAGAATCAACTCTTCTTTTACGATTGGTTTGGCTAGGAACGGTCCACGAAACCCAGCTGGAAGCTTTAGCTCAAATGAATCCTTTAAACAAGAAACTTTCATTCACAACAGTAACATATCATTATTTGAATAATCAACTTGTAGAAATCCTTTATACCCCCATTTAATGCATAATCCCAAAAGGCCCTCAAATTTTATCCTTCCATGAGAGACGCACTCACTTGAAGGGAGGAAGCCCATATCTTTACATATGTATGTAATCCTGAATCCTTCGATTTAACAAAAGGCCAGACAATCAAATAAGGTAGTCAAACATAATTCCTATACTGAATTAAAAAACATTTCACCGTAAATTTTTCTTTTCAGCAAAATTCAACTACTGATTTACTTATTTGCTAAATGGTGTAATAATTATTTTAATAAATATTTTTGTATGCAAAGAATCCAGAAACAGAGCGCTTATATGAAAATTACTCTTATTATTCTTAAGCTCTAATGATTAAATTTCATTGATCATAATTTTTTTTTTAATTTTATGAAGGGGTGATAAAAATTATCTGATTATCCTTAAATTCTTTATTAAGAATTTACGGGGGAGTTATCACAAAGACAGGCTCAGATTATGCAAGTTGAGCCCACAGAAAACATCTCATAGTATCCGATAAGGAAAATTTAATGAAGGGTACATTGGTTCATTCACCATATAATCGAAGTTGTAATTACTGTAATTAATTCTTTCAAGTATAAAATGTTACAAATTTATTTTGAAAAAAAAATTATTTGATCGCACGGAGAACTATTTCTCATTTCATATTTATGAGCAATGCAGTAGATTCCCTTAATTAAATAATAAATTCGTTATTTTTTCGTTTGTTAACAGAGTAAGACACAAATATATATACTTCGTCCTCCCCGTTACTTATACACATCCTGCAGAGAAATAGTCAAGTATAAATAAATACCAAAATACTTAATGATATAGTTTATACAAAACATTTTAAAGTTAGGTAAGGAGGGATGCTAAATTTACTTTGTTAGTAAATATTCTTTTTGTTGTGGTATTTAATCCCGCATTAATTTGATACAATAAATGCAAGGGAAGAGAGTAAAAATCTTTTTTTTTTTAAGACTCGAACCCGGATCTCCTGCTTTAAATGCGGATGTCCAGGCCGGCCCCTAGGCCTTCTCTGTAGGTTCTAGAATCACTTCTGCGCGCTCGTAACAGTACGCATTAATCCAAGCGTAGGAGGATGTCAGCGTTATATATGTGCTAGGAAAGATGGAGAACACTTTATACTGGTCCTTAGGGTATGAGGAAATGCTGATTTTGCAAATGATCCTTATATGTTTGAGATGAGTCCTTTTACCAACAGAAACTTGGACCTCGCCGAAGGTGTGCAATATGCCGGTTTAAGCTATTAGTACCTTTACTGTATTCTCACGTATGCCGCTTTGATGTCATGACATAAACGCTAATTTGACTATATGAAATCACGTAAACATTAAACACCCCGTCAGATCGTAAAGAAAACTAAGGAAGTGGGGGATAAGTTCTGAGTTTTTGTAAAATCTACAAATCAGCATATCGATTGCAAAACTGTTTCTTTATTGTTGATTTTCAAAGTATTCGACATAAAATGGAGTGATTATATAAAAAAAAATTTAATATTCCAAAAAAAAAAATTATTCTGATCTTAACTTCAGTACATACTTAAGCAAGCCTCTTTTTTCTTTACGGTAAACTGTAAATCAGATACTCTCATTTTCACTATATCAGCATATTTCTAAGATCCTAATGAAATTCAAATTATGCATTTTCTTTATTATTATTATTGTTATGTAAAATTTTATGAAATTAATGAGTGAAAAATGTAAATTCAGCCTTTCGTTTTACAAACAGTGAAACCAAATTTTTTAATTGAGTTACCTCATATTAATCCCTGGAATCGAGTAGACAAGGAGTTTTGGGTAAAGTATAATTGCCCTACATGTNAACTCCAACTCTGATACAAAACCAACTTCCATTTCATAATATTTTCCCACTAGCTTTGAATCAATTTCCTTGAATCAATTGCCTGCCACTTTTATGTAGGGAGGACTGTCGGGAATTTGGTCATGGTAGTTGAACGATTAAAAAGTAATTTTTAACCAAAATAGTCTTTATTTCAGTTAACGTTTCTGACTTAATTTCGGACCTTCATCGGGGCTGAACATGAAAGAAAAACATACAAAATAATATAGAAACATGTCTATCAAATCAAGAAAAATGATTGAAAATATAAAACTGTGTGTAATCAGCTATATAAAATGGATGCTGAACATATTGGAAAAAAAAATTATTAATAATATTCCTAAGTGTACATACCAAGTAGGGTGATGGCGAGAGAGAGACTCGTGCTCAACTGAGTCTACATCGCGACTGATCTTTTATAAAAAAAATTTTATTTGACTGTTGTGGAAAGAAACGGGAAATGGACGTAGGAGTGGGGGAACGGAAGAGACGGTTTGAATGACTTGAGGTTCAGGACATATCGCTGTAGGAAAGTGGGAGGGGAGAAAAGCTATGGGGTGGTCTTATTTTGATTTTTGTTTTAAGATGTGAAAAATATTTCTGTATGTGTAAGAAATATAGTCTTTGTCTGTCTTGTCATTAATGGGGTTATGTTCTAAATTTATGGGAATAGACTCGGCTAAAAGTCATTTCTCAAGGTTTGTTAGTCTTGGTTCAGTCGCAAGAAGTGTCAATTTATCAAAGTCGAAAGTGTGTTTGTCAGTAGTAGAGTGTTTTGAAATGGCTGTGGTGGTTTTATTATTTTTAATGTCATGTTGATGGTTACTGATTCATCTTTTTATGGGGTTCTTCGCTTGTCCAATATATGCTGCCGTACAATTTTGAGTGGCGCAGGGGATTTTATAAATTAGCTTATTGCCTCAGCCATATAAGAGCAAATTTAAATTTATTGATAAGCATAGTTATTCACAAACATATCAAAGAGCTTTTCAAATTACCGAATCAATATTATTTACATAAGTATTTAGTCAACTTAACACCGCAAAACTTCATCTATAAAACGAAATGATTTTTTTTTTTTCGTATCTTGAAATAAGATATCAAGTAGGTTTCTTGTCCTTTTTATATTTAAATAGTTTATTGTAGAGTTTTGCAGTTATTTTGTAGTACTTCTCTTAAGCGATTCTATGTAGTATCTAATCCAAAAGAGGAATAAGTGATAGCTTTGTCAACATGAAATTATCTTTTATGAATAGTTCATCGATTATGCAGTTTTGCTGATGAGATATTTGTGTGGATTATAATGAGTCAGTATAGCGTAAAGTTCTTTTAGGAGTAACTTATTTTATGCTTTTGTTTTCCGCAAATAACTCAACCGTAAGAACAAATTATAATTTTTTTTTTAAATATGAAATGGTCGATTAGTTTTTAATGAAGTTGAACCAACACTCCCAGAATTTTATAGCTTGTTGCACTGTAAAGTGATAATGAGTTTCATAAATCTGCAGCTTTCATTCATTACAAGACCGTTAGAGCGAAATTTTGTCGCTATATAATTTAGTTCAAACAGTACAAAAATGTTTTCCTCAAATTTATAATTCCAATGAGAAGGTTTTGATTTTGCAACACAAATTTTAATCTTTTAATCTTGCTCTTACTTTTTTAAATATCTTTGACGTTTGATTTGAATAATTTATACGTTTCTATACAATATGTGATAAGCAATATCAAACATTGGCTTTTAAAAAAATTGTATCGAGGAGTAAAAAGGAGATTAAATTGAAATGGATACCATTGATTTTCTTGTTTTTCTACTTAAATGTCCAGATAAATGCAGGGATTTTTTTTAATACGCCTCTGACTTATTGTAACTCTAAATTAAAACCAAATTTGTCGTTTTGCTAAATTTAAAAAAAAGCAAATTTATCAGATTTATGAAGAAAACGAATGATATATGGAAGACGAGTTGTCAATAACAGCTGCAGGGCAAGGAACGCACACAATCCGAGTTGTCCTTCTAAGTTGGCGGGCTTGAGTGCTCAACAGATGGTTTGATATTTATGGGAACTCTTCACTTTTTAGCAGACAGAAAGATAACGCGATTCAGCGGCTCATTACAGTCTTTCCCTGCAGATAGAAGACAATTTGATGGTAAATAGGCCTCGTGTGTTTTTCTCTTACTTGAGTTTTCACTTTCATATTGTTGACTATTAACCAATAGAAACATGTAGAATCAGAAAAGAAGCACCAAATCATAGAATAATAGAACTCACTGTTGAATTTAAGTATGTACCAAGCTGAAAGTAATTCGTACTTTCCATTTTAGTTAATGCACATTAACGATCTCAGCTTTTCATTCAACATTTAAAAGCAATTTTAAAAAATAGAATAAAAAAATTAAAAAAGATAGATATTGTAGATTTAAATTTAATTAAATTTTGTGTGAACTCATGAACGCTCACTTTTTTTCCTTAATTTGTTCAATAAAAAACTCATCCTTTCTTTTAAAATTCAAATTCGACGTTTTAAATTTCACAGATAAAACAACTAATTACGGTATCTACCACTTTTTACACTTCCCTTTCAATACCTAAAAATATTTTTTTCATTAATAAATGCATTTGAAATTCGTTCCGTTTTTCTAAATTAATTCATTCTATTACGCCCGCACGTAATATTTAATTTTTATAATGTTATAATGTATAATATTTTATACAATTATTGAGAGGGAATAGAAAATAAAAAACTATCTGTCCCAGCCAGGAATCGAACCTGGATCTCCTGCTGTCCGGGCCGGTGTACTTTCCAGTTATACTACCAGGACTTGTTAGTTGTCTTNGCTGAAAGTAATTCGTACTTTCCATTTTAGTTAATGCCCCAAACTTATTCACTTGACAATGCACATTAACGATCTCAGCTTTTCTTTCAACATTTAAAAGCAATTTAAAAAAATAAAATAAATAAATTAGAAAAGATAGAAATTGTAGATTTAAATTTAATTAAATTGTGCTATTTAATTAATATTTACGGTCCAGGTAAAAAAATAAATGTTGAATTCCTTCGTTAGACTCCTAAAATATTTATTTTGCCAATAAACGCTCCAGTGTCGAGTTTTGTGGATCACAAATATAAATTACGCTCACTTTTTTTCTGAATTTGTTCAATAAAAAACTCCTTTCTTTTAAAATTGGAATTCGACTTTTTCAAATTTCACAGAGAAAACAACTAATTACGGTATCTACCACTTTTACATGTCCCTTTACTGTCGTAGTCATGATTTTTTCATTAAAATTGTATATGATATTATATAAATTATTATAGAAGAATTTTAATTATTAGTAACGTTCCCTGGTTTGGCACCACCGGCCACCATTTATGGGTCTCCAAAAAGTGACAGCTTTCACCCCACCTCTCACTGGTGATGGTGAATTAATTCCCACTCCAGGATGGCAAGGAGGCATGAAGGGGGGATTTTCTGACAAGGCAGGATTAGGACCTACAGATTGCAGAGGTTACCATGTCTGGCTTGTGATCAGAGAGGGGTTTAATCAGGGTTTTAGTCCTTCCATGGCCTTAACTTTGTGGGTGTGTGTGTGTTTGTGTATATCTTGCTGGTGATCAGAAAAGGGTTTAATCAGGGTTTTAGTCTTTCCATGGAACTTATTTGTGTGTTGTTTCATTTGCAATTATTCTCAGGGGTTTGGTATAAAAGAACTGGATTCTTTGGATGTTTGAAGGCTTGGCGGCACCCCAGATTTCTACTCCGTAAGTCCAATCTGGACCAATCTGTTTGTAATAAGGTTTTGTAGAGTGTGAGTTTGTTTTCTATCGTAAGATTGGAGTTCTTATTCATGAGTCTCTATAGAAGTCCATATCGCCGATCGAGTTCTTGAGTTTAATTTTAGTTTACTTTTAGTAAGTAAACTTATCCGTTTGGGTCTGGTTTCCTGGCTTGACAAGAGAAATATAAGCTTAGAATAGGTTGGCTACCTGCTCATAGGATCCATGACCCCAAATGGTTGAAAGGGAAGTAAAAAAAAAAATTATGTATGTTCATATTTAATAATATGCTGACACAATACATATGATAACTTTAAGTTATTTATCTTTTCTTCTTCCGGGTTGGACCGTGTCAAGTTGTTGATAGTTGCCGAGCTTTCGCACATCATGTGATGGCTTCTTCAGGACTGAGTAGAAGGAATAAGAAAAGGTAAATACATCTGACGACCGTCGAAGCCTACGTGAACAACTTTAGGTTAATTAAAATAGTTTGTTCTGATTAGAACGATGGTTCTACATTTCAGTCGATTATCCAGATATAGTTTCCGTAATTTTTCTAATTAATAAAAATAAATTCTAATTAGTGGAGAGAGGGATTGATCTCATTGGCTGCAGAGGCAGTTCCACTCAGGCGTATAACATTGATGTTTACACAGTCACGATAGGTGTACCTACATGTGGAAGGGTATTGATTAAATGCGAAGAAGTCCTCAAATACTAGAAACTCTGCTACCACACTGATTGAGAACTTTGAGAGACATGGAATTGACATGAAAATAATATAAACTAACTGCTTTCTCTGTGAAACTGAATGAAAAGTACCTTGAGCCTCTGGTATTGCATATCTCCAATGCTGTTTTTTCTCCTTCTGTTCTATTCTCACCATGAATGATAGGTTACACTCACTTTTTAAAGTCTCTGCACTCAGTGTGCATTCTTTTTGCAGTTTTGAATTTTTGTCAGTTTCTTATTGCCTTTTTTGTGAATCATACTTGTTTTTATTCTTAAATTAAATTCTGTATTTTCCTTCTTGAATGAAGTACTTATTCATTAAAAAAATTTGCACCATTTACCTACTAAATAAAATCAGTGGAAGTGTTGCAAAATCACCCTTCTCTCCTCACTGCCTTTCTCATTTTGTAAGATAATATAATTTACTAAATCTTATTTACGTACACCTTGAAAATAGAATATAGAAAATTAGCTTAGATGAGGCTTATAGGAAAATATGCTCTTCGGTAAAAAGAATCATTCTTTCTTATAATATAACTCCCATAAAAATTCTCATCACTGTAAAAGAAAAAATAAATTTGGACTTTTCTCCTCGCCATTTACCGTGATTAATTTTTAAAAATTATTTTTTGCCCTTTATCACATTAGACATTCATTGATTAGGCTGGCTACAAAATAATGCTTCAGTTAGAGTGCCCCTAGCTTTAGAATGAGGGTGACAGACGAACTGAAGATACTTCCCGGAGAGCAATGAGATTACATGTATCTACATAGAGAGTGCATCTTAGTATAATAATTACAAGTGTGAGGTCTCAATAACTCAGAAAGATATCAGAAAATGCATCCATTAAGGTATGTTGAAGTAGGAAGTGCTGTATAACGCTGACCATATGGCTGTGAGGCCTGATGAATTCAAAACATTTTTAAATTATTTACTAGTAGTACAAAGTATTCGCTACCACGTTTCGTGTTTTTTAACTTGCACTAATTTTCTAATTATTTGATCTTTAAATTAGGGAATGATTTATTTAAGTTATGTGCATTCATTGGCTCTCAAGTTAAGCACAAGGAAATATTTCAAAATAAAATGCAGTAGAATTTCCCCTCATCATATCCTTTTACTCTTTACTAACTTAATAGAAGTCTCACTTAATGCTTAGATTTATATGAGTCATTCACTAAAAAATACGTATTTCTTAAATAAGCAATCGCGTTATTTGCAAGTGAGAGTAGAGCTATTTTGTTCAGAGTAGAGCTATTTATCCCCGAGGATTTTAATTTTTCATGTAACTTCATTACGTAATATTTAATAATAATGCGGACATGTTTTCTATTTTTTAAGATTTATACAGTGTGGTATCCCCCTATCTATTCATGACACACTCAGCAGAGATATTTTTGACACCAAAGTGTGGTTGCTTTGTTTGTAAAGCTCCTTCACTTCTCAATTATTTCCGACTTTTTTTACAAATGGTAACAGGGTCTAATTTACAGCAGAATTTATTGACCTTTTTATGGAATGTCACTTTGATTAGGCACCGACAGAAACTTGATTGTTTGAAACTATGGAGCTATACCAGTGATAGAGTCATAATCGATGGATTACAGATTTTTTATTATTTGAAGAGATGTCTAGAATCAATCCAAATGCAAATCTCTTCATGCGGAAAAATGAGAAATCTCATTAGAACGGGTTTCCATCAATTTGATATCGTGGCTAGAGGAAAACGTCAAGATCAGTATTTCTCTTTGGGAACATGACTTAGGTGTGTAAAAGTCAGTGTACAAAGAACATTCACTCTGAAAAAGGAAAATGGATGGCTGATATTGTTTGTCATGAATTTGCGGAAATCTTGACTATATATAGAGGAAATGTAGGTATATCAACACTTCCACATGTCTTGTGAGTGGATAACCAAGTCTATATCCATGGTTGTTCTTGTGTAACAAACTCGGCAGTACCTCGCCATTGTCCAGAATCATTTGTCAGCTCCTCTAAATATGCTCGTCACTACCCTCATTGTGTTGTGATTAATTATCTTGATTAAACTGTTTAGTACGCATTCTACATGCATATTCTAAAGGAATTAAGGGTCCATAATAATATCAACAGAGTTGATTAGTTGTGCCAATAACGTACCACCGGGTGTAACATACTCTCTCAACTAGCTCCTTATGGTAAAATAAGCTATTTATTTGTAGTAGTCATTACTAGGCAACAGTTCTTGGACATATTTACCGTTTCTTCTTCCGGGTTGGACCGTGTCAAGTTGTTGATATTTGCCGAGCGTTAGCACATCATGTGATGGCTTCTTCAGGGCTGAAAAGAGAATGAGAGCTATAAAAGAGAGATTTAAAAATCCAGGTGGTATATAATTACCATGTTTTATATACCAGGTGGTGTATAATCCCGGGGCGGTCTGGTCCTTGGGCGAAGCCTGCCTTCCCATTGGTTGATACTGTGTTCTGGAGTAGTCAGGTAGTTGGTCACTGATTGGTTGGATGCATGTTGTTCAAGTGTTGAAGGAACCCTTCCAGGGAGTCTCGGCCGTGTCTCCAGATGTTAAACGTATCATCAACGTACCGATACCAGCAGACCGGCGTTTGTGGTGCAGAGTCGAGAGCAACCTACTTCCTCTACAACGGCAAATACTTCTCACAACTTGAAGGAGCACCCATTGGATCACCACTAAGTCCACTTGCATCCAACCTGTAGATGGAAGACTTCGAACGGAGAGCTCTCGACTCTGCACCACAAACGCCGGTCTCGGTACAACGACGATACGTTTGTCATCTGGAGACACGGCCGAGACTCGCTGGAAGGGCTCCTTCAACACTTGAACAATATGCACAAGAACATCCAGTTCACCATGGAACTCGAAGAAGAAGGAAGACTACCGTTCCTGGACGTACTCGTAACAAAAAAGGATCACCTATTGAGCCACTCAATCTACAGGAAACCCACCCACACCGACAGATACCTACATGCCACTTCACAACATCACCCGGCTCCGTAGGAAGGAGTCATCAACACTCTACTCAACAGAGCGGAGATACTCTCAGGACCAGCCCAACTGATGAAAGTAATAAGACACTTGAAGACCGCCTTCATGAAGAATGGCTACGACCGCAACACTGTAGATCTAGAGGAAGAGAAATGTGCAGCGCAACAAGGAAGAACGAGAAGCCGAAGAATTCCAAGGAGAAGTGACCATCCCCTACTTCAAAGGCACAACAGAGAAGATTGCCCGAATACTCAAAAATCACAGGATAAGAACAACGTTCAGCACGGACAGAAAAATAATAGACATTTATCCGAAACCTACTAAGGAAATACTTGGACTTCGGACTCCAGGAATTTACAAGGTTCCCTGCTCCTGCGGAACTTCTTACATCGGTGAAACCGGAAGGACGATAGACACACGTCTCAAAAAACACATCGCAGACATCAAACACGGACGCACAGAGAGGTCAGATCTAGCAGAACACTTCGCCAACACCTGCCACCACATCAAATTCGAAGACGCTTCAATACTGCCCGGGAAAGCAACTACTATAGACGAACCATCAGAGAAGCGATCGAAATAACCAAGAATCCGAAAAATATCAACAGGGAAGACGGATACAGACTTAGCAAGAACTGGAAACCAGCGCTAATCGACAAGAGGATCCAACCAATCAGTGACCAACTACCTGACTACTCCAGAGACCAGCCGCCGGAACAGTATCAACCAATGGGAAGGCAGGCTTCGCCCAAGGACCAGACCGCGCCGGGATTATACACCACCTGGTGTATAAAACATGGAAATTATACACCACCCGGATTTTTAAATCTCTCTTTTACAGCTCTCATTCTCTTTTCAGCCCTGAAGAAGCCATCACATGATGTGCGAAAGCTCGGCAAATATCAACAACTTGACACGGTCCAACCCGGAAGAAGAAACGGTAAATACATCTGACGACCGGCGAAGCCTTCTGAACAGTTTTTGGACAGCTAAAAATTTTTTCAATTAATATCTGTAGGTTTTGCATAGAACCGTGTTTCGGCTTACATTGTAAGCCATCTTCAGGGCTATTATGATGGCAAGAGGTCCCTCTCGTTACCAAACGTCCCGTTGTGTCACGAAGATCTCATTTTCATGATAGTGTCATTCTATCATTCACATGTACACTTAAATGTTTGATACCAATCATTAATCAGCTACATTCATTTCAGTTGTACAATATGTATTTCGATTAATCTATATCTCACTTAGATTTTAACTTATTAACAAAGTAGCTATAAATTGATTTCGACAAAGTTTATTCGCAAGGTCTCACAAACCTTTTTCCTATGATAAACATTTATCAAAACAACTTATGTTTTTTCTTCCTAATTAATAAAAGTTTTTTTAAACGAAGAGTAAACTCATAAAATGTAAGAATCCATTAAACTACAAATTACTGGGATTTTCTTGTCAAAATACTCTAGCAAATTTAATCGTTTACATGTACCATCATTCAATGAATTTGATAGAGTTCTAAATTAGAAATATGAACGATTAATTTCTGTACAAACTTTAGAATTTCAATAATTAGATCTCTACACGATTTGAAGTTAGGTTATACAGAGAGTTTTTTGAAAGGACTAATATGACTATATTATACGAGTAGGCTACCTTAGTGACAATGTATATTTGTTATACTTTATATTTATTTAATACAAAAAAAAATTATTTATGAGTAGAAATGAATTCACTTTCATAATGACATTTTCAGGACTCAAAAGTTATAAATTTGA
>KZ810966.1:1424-15394 GCA_000696205.2 Oncopeltus fasciatus | reverse complement strand
TATTTATATTTTCAATATGATAGACTTTTATATTAATATTATTTATTGTTAATATAATTTCGTGTCGGTGAAACATAAAAAGAGAAATGTAATTAATACACAGACTCACACACACACATATATATTACGGATGTATACATCATAGGCTAAATTAAATATTATGTATGCAACATCGTAAAAACTTATTGGGCTGTGAATTGACATTTATATATTTCCCAACTTTTATTTATCTTTAACCAACTCACTCTTTCAATTTAAATTTTATTATGAAAAGCAAATAATTACGCCTTCTAGGAAGTAAAATTTAAAAAATCAAGGTAAATTTAATACATCTCTCTTAATTGCTCAATTGCGCACTGTCAAGTGTAATACCTGAAATATTTCTTCATTATTAATTGAATCTGTGTTGTTTCATTTCTCTTAATTAAATATTATGCTCCTTCATAGGAAATACGGTTTTTAAATGCACTTGATATTTAAGATAATTTTTCGCTGTTTTGTAAATTTCATAAAGAAATATTAAAAAGTTATGCCATATGGCCGGTCCAAGTTGCTTTTTAAAAGTCCTTTAAAGAGCAGTAAATGGCTAAAATCCATCTCGAGGTGAAGGAAGGTTTTACTAGCCTACTTGCCAAATTTCAAATATTTTCTTCTGAAAGGAGGTACGAAAAATTATCGGTAACATTTAATGAAACATGTTTTAATTCTATAATATTTTAAGGAGACTTTTAAATTAATGAAATTGGGTGAGAATCTTGATTTGCACTTAATTCAAATAATAACCTGTGATACACACAGAATACACAGATATTTTGTGACCTTTATTGTAATTTGGTTAAGCGGAAAAAGTTCAGGGACAAGGGTTTACCTAAACTTAAATTTCAATACAACATTTATTAAATATAATGCTGAGAAGATTGCATATTTTACTTGGTTTTTAGATTGTATAGGGGAAATGTTGTCCGGTGATTAAGCTACGAAGATCCATAATTAGAGGACCTAGGTTCAATGCTCACTGCGCACAATTGTTTTTTTTTTTCATTTTTCTGTGCTTCTGTTTGTAATGAACCGGAGGAATCCTGTTGAGCTCCTGAGGAGTACCCATTCGTAATCGGGAACCATTTTTCATTGAATAGGGAAAAATCAGGTGGTGTGCTGACTACCGCTATTTATAGTATTCCCTGGGTCGAGAATAAATTTATTTTTATTAGGATATAGGTAGTCCTATATAGCCTGTTGAGGGCCTTCTTTTTTTTTTTTTTCTTTCTGCATAATTATAAAGTTTGAGTATAAATGTATAATGAGAAAGAATACAAAGAATTATCGAGAGTCTCTTTCTCTTTTCAGACTAATGGCATCGTTTGCATTCCTTTGACCTTTGCCATGTAAGCTAGATAATTCAGACTGTCGCTTTCTTTGACTAAATCATACTAATTTACATATTAAAAATAAAATTGAAGTTCTGGTTTTATTACGTAGATTTATTATTCATTAAGGATTTCAATAAGAGATTGGCAGTGCCTAGTGGAGATTGATATGTGTAAACTGGTAAACTGCTATAAAAAACGAAATGCATAAAATCGATAGATTGACTTGGACGAAGGGAGATTACAGAGGCCTGAGTCCTCTCGCACCATTGACTCGCTAGGCCCTTTCTAGGACGACTAAGAATCCACAAGAAAACCACCAACAGATAGGAGGATTGGGTCCTTACGGGCGTCCAATTAGGGGCTGAAGCAAAGCGAATATCTGCTCTGGAAGGAAATACCACACAATTCAACATACATATCTTGAAATCAGAAAATGTAAGCAGCTGGCTTTTCAACAAAGTATTCTATATAATTCAAATTTTCTTAGACACATTTCATTCAGAGTTGGAACCAATTTCCAATGTGAAGCCAATTTAAAATAATGATTGCCAACTTCAAAGTTTCCTTATGCCATCAAATCGGCAACGAATATATTTTATAAGTCGGGGTAAGATTTAGGTATTAAATTGCATATAATATTTTATATGTATAAGTTTTGTGTCGATTCTAAATTCTAAATATTTAAATTCAAAGTTTGGAAAAAGAAGGTTCACTTCATACTAAGTATATAAAAATGTTTGACGGGCTTTACAATTTATTCTCCTTATATGAGCTAACCTAGCGCTCTAAATTTGTATGATACGTATATGCTTTTTGGATTCTCTTTTTGAATATAGATTTCCAGGAGATCCAAAATGTCAGTAAGATTCATATCTCTAGGCTCTGTTATTGAAGTCTCTAGCATATAATCTGTTTTTCCATGTATTATATGATTGTAAATTCAATTTTTATATTCTTGAAACAGTTTATTCAATTTCTAATTTCATTAACTGTTTTAAGCTATTTAATTCACTTTCATATGAGAGCCATAATAATCAAATTGCCTGTATTTATGTACTATGTATTGCATTATTTATTTCGGGTATTACTTTGTAATCATGTGTTTTTGCTGAACCCTCTTCTTCATTGGCTTTTAACTACTATTGCAATAGAAAACTACTAATATTTTCTTGGATGTATCAGTGACACATGATACCGTTTAACTTCAATATTATTTTCCTCGTGCAAATATTTCTCATGATTTATACTTATTTATATCCTTTTCTCAAGGCATCCTTTACATCCATTCCAAAATGAAAATTTTATAATTGTCTTAATAATTTATTTGTCGATTATTTTTGTTCCCCTCCATCCTGCCATAATTAATGTAGAGTGGATCTTGATTATCAGCTAACAAAGAAGAGTTCCATCCTTAAAAACAAAAACAAAGAAAAAATATATAAAACTCACAATATGATCTAATTCTAACAACTATGTGAATATAATGTATAACATGTCATAATGTATTTTAAAATTTATTTATTTATTAGGACGTGTTGATCGGGGATACTATCTTGGAATTTTAATAAAAACTAATTTGTATTATTGCCGACGTTTCGGTCTAAATTTAAAGTACTTCTTCAAGAGTAACGGAGGGGAAGCCATTATTGTTTTAGGGACCTCTTTTTCCTTTACAAGAACATAATCTTAAAAGGCCTAAAACGTTTCCAAAACCTCCATCTGCTTGCTAATACCAATGCGATTCCATTCATTTTCAAACATTGCCCTAATTTTGCTGAAAGAAGAGGCAGATAATCGGCAATTCCGAGTTTGCAAGAAGTTGAAGATTATGTTGAAGCCCCTTGAAAATACTTGTCACAATTTACTTCTATTACCAGCGATAGCACTTTTTCTTTAATATTTCCAGTTTTCCTATCCTCTATCTGTTGCAAAGATCCGAATTGCAAGACAGCGAATCTGTAACGGAATATACTTTTTATATAATTAATAACTGACTTACATTAATGTAATGCAAAATAATGAACCTGTAAACTCTTTGAGCTGTGTACGCATGCATAATGGCAATGTGGTTGGAACTTTTTGTGTACAAAAAACTTTTAACATCATTGAGCGATTCCCAAGTTTTTTTTTTTCTTCTTATTCTTAATTTCTAAAAGACAAGTCCACAGAAAAGTTTCATTATGTCAAGATCAGTGATAACACTCTCCTTTATACTGATAATAAGCCATACGTTTCATGAAAAATATAGAACACTTCACAAACACAAAAATAGGTTTTGCGAATTTATTTTTCGAAATAGCTAATATTTATATTTCGGTAGCGAAATTATAGAAGGTTATTTAAAAATAATAATAATGCTTAATTTAACATATCTATGATCTTAAACCCGGAGAGCACAAAAAACAAACTAATATAAAATACCATTATACCTCAGTTATCTATGTAGATATGCAGTGAATGACAAGTGGGGGAATCACTCAACCTACTTAGTTACATTAAAAAAATCTTTATTAATTTACATTTCACGTAAAAATGTTAATTGACAGAAAAGTAAGGAAATTATAACTCAAATACTTTGTAAAAATTATTTTTCTGTTGTATTTAATCCCACGTAAATTTTAACAATTTTTAGAGCAAGGGAACAGAATAAAAATCTAACTGTCCCAGCTAGGACTGTTCTGTTCCCTTGCACTAAAAATTGTTAAAATTTACGTGGGATTAAATACCACAAAAAATAATAATATTTATAAAATTAAAATTTGAAAGTAAATAACGAGAGACATTTAAACAGATGACAAAGTCAGCTTCTCCGAACATAAGACGATATATTCTTCTGCCTCGGAGGTTAGACTCTCGACACTAGTGCGGGGAATTTAATAACTTAAGGTCCCGGTAGCATAATTGGTAAATTCACCGGCCCGGAAAGCAAGAGATCCAGGTTCGTGTCCAGGCTGGGACAGATAGATTTTTTATTCTTTTCCCTTGCACTAAAAGTTGTTAAAAAGTTCCTTGTACAAAATCTTTATAAAAATGATTTCTCATACAAATTTTAAAATGCTACTTTCAATCAGTAGAATCTGACAAATAATTAATTAGTAAAAACAAATAAATAGAAGAGATACATAAGATTGAACCAATTAAGATCAAAAGAATCAAAATAGTAATTCTTATTAAGCATTCTACTGTCCAGCAAGTGTTTCGCGCCCTAGACTACATTTCCTCTTCCCATGAGCGCAAAGAGTACTGCCCAGGAGCTTTTTTGGATGTTTCCCAAGCATTTGATGGAGTTTTGGACAGTGGTCTTCTGTTTAAACTGAAATCTATTCTTTCTAGTAATCCTTAAGTCCTACTTATACAACCGTGTCTTTAGGGTTCGGCATGGATTAGATTACTCCTATTTCTACCCAGTGAATATGGAAGTTTTTTAAGGTAGTGTGCTTGGACCTATCCTATTTATCCTGTACACTGTTTGACATCCCTACCCATCCAAGTACCTTCTTAGATCAACTCGAAAAAAATCAAAAAATGGTGTGGCAAATGGAGAATAAAAATCAATGAAGAAAAATGCGTTTAAGTTAATTTCCAACTGCGGAAGAAAGACTTCCTTGAAATTTACCATTTCATCTTCCGGGTTGGACCGAGTCAAATTGTTCTTATTTTGAAAAGAGAATGAGAGTTGTAAAGAGAGATTTTTTAAAAATCCAGATGGTATATATTTACCATGTTTTATACACCAGGTGGTGTATAATCCCGGCGCGGTCTTGTCCTTGGGCGAAGTCTGCCTTCCCATCGGTTGATACTGTGTTCCGGTGGCTGGTTTAAATAAATTCCTTGAAATTGTTAAATTTAACAATATTCCTTTACCACATTCAAATTCCGTTCGTTATGTTGGGTTCCATCTTGACTCACGACTTACATAGGGAGAACATACTAAAATTAAAAGACAAGAACTCAAGGGGCGATATGGACTTCTGTACAAACTCATGAATAAGAAATCCAATTTTACGATAGAAAACAAACTGATGCTCTACAAAACCTTATTACGACCAGATTGGTCCAGATTGGACTTACGGAGTAGAAATCTGGGGTGCCGCCAAGCCTTCAAACATTCAAAGAATCCAGTTCTTTCAATCCAAAACCCTGAGAATATTTGCAAATGCTCCCTATTATGTATCTAATTCATCCCTTCACCACGATCTTAATATCCCTTTTGTTCAAGACTTCATTTCTTCCCGCTTCACCCTTTTCCACAGTAAACTGCTATACCATCCTAATCCACTAGCACAGACCATGTCTTACAACTCCAACCCATACAACCCTCCACGTCGACTCAAACGAAGATGGCCCTTTGACCTTCTAGGGACATAATCTATAAATAATTTGTGAGTAGTGTCATTGTTCACCTTCTCTTCTCATGTGATTGACATTGTATGTAATTTTTTTAATATTCATTGTGGTGATCAAATTACAAAATGTTTTAATTTAACAGAATGTAATAAACAAATTAAAGTTTAATAAATTAATTAAAAAAAAAAAAACTCAAACCGTACGCCTTAAATACAAAACAAATCAGCTAAGATTAAGCTTATTTACTCCTTAACTGGCTAGTTTAAGATTTGAAAGATAAATTATGACGAGAATTTGCCAAAAAATTCCAAAAATTTCAACTTTGTCTGTCCATTGAATTGCTTGTTAAATTTGAGTATTTCCTTGCTGTGCTGTGCAGTGTATAAGTTTGATACTCTAATTATAATGCAATTAGTAATATTTTGTTTAAAACATTTGTAAAAATAATTAAAGTAGATATTTTTTCCTTTTTCTTTTTACAGGTATATCAACTCAAAAATAACTAGTTTGTATCATGGGAGTCCATCACTCAACTAGAAATGACTCAGATCTTTCTGACGAAGGTAATAAATCAATTTTTATACTTTGAATAAATGTATATGCCTAAAAAAGACATTGTAAGAAACATTTTAAAATTTATTTAAATTTTTAACTCAATTTTAGAATACGTTTTAAATATTTCACTTTATATTTAAGTATAATTATTATTTACTTACAGTTATGTAAAATTGTATGTATATGTAATATTAGTTTTCTAATAATATCTTTGATAAAACGAATAAGATATTTTATTTATTTACATAAAAGTGCTTAGTGATAGTAATTATCACAAATTTCTTAGGATTTTACATCGGAAAAAAGTTTCTATTTATTTTAAATGTTATTAAATATTATTGTCATTAAAAAAATTACAATTTTGTAAAATTTAAAAACATTTTAAAATTTAAAATTATTAAAAACACACAAATGTCAGGAATATATTTCACCCTTTATAGCTTCTAATAATTGAACTCGAACTTATTATTAATTTATTAATGAAGTTATTTTAAATAGTAAGAAAACATTGTTATTACTCATTATTGACTGAACTTTATTTGACCAATGCACTAACTATGTATTATATATAACTTTTAATATTTGATTTTTGTTTTTCAGTAAACTTTGATCACTTCAAAATTTTGCGAGCAATCGGAAAGGGTAGCTTTGGGAAAGTAAGTGAAAATATATTACATTGCATTGTTATATTATGACCAGTTTATTTTTTTGTAATTTTAAGACAATATTTAGTTTTAATATAAAAATAACTGCAATTTAAAAAAAACATTTTTCTTGATAAATACTTAAGCTTGTAGGTAATAAGAACTTAAAGATCATGTCTTAATTAGAAGAAATACTTCATTTGTAAACAGTAGTGTAGAGTTCGATCATGGTTGATCCAAAAAACTACAATTTAAAAAAATCAATTTTTTATAATCTGCCGACTTTCCGTCTTACATTACAAGCCATCTTCAGGGCTAAAGAAACAAAACCCTGAAAAACATGATAAAAAGAAAAATTTTTGTGATTTACATTTTTATGGGATAAACATAAGGTAACTAAAGGTGACTTGATATGAAATGTTTTTTTTAAACAATAACAATATATGTTAATCATGTAATAACCCTTTCGAAGTCCAGCTTGGTTCTTATCAAATTTTATTTTATTTTATTTATTTACTTTATTATCTTCATTGCACGAATTAAGTCTATTATTAATTATTCCAGTAAATATTTTCATGTATTACATATAGATTCAGTCAAGGACTGTATTTTGATGTATTATATAATTATATTGCTCTGTAGCTTTCTGCTAAATTTCTATAACTTTTTTAAAATTTAGGATAAACATTATGGGTTTCTTGAAGTTGTTAGAGATTTTTTTGTTCTTGAACAACCAATTATTTAAAAGTCTATTTAGACTTTTCGTATAAATTCTTCAGTTGAATTAAAAAAAATCTCAATCTTATAATTTTCTGGTGCAATACCTAGGCTTTTTTTTCTATTAGTAAAGACATCAACAAATTTTACTCTTCTTCTTTCCCTCGATTTGAAGTTCATATATAGTTCGTAACTTGCTTCATTTATAGATAAGAACCGAATTTTTTTTCAATCACCTTATATAGATGAAAATATGCTATAAAAATTTATATTTTTCTCGTTTAACATATTAGAGAAGGAAAGACAAAACTGATCTGGTCGACCAAAAGCTTCTGTAAAATTCTGCATTATTTATTTATTTTTATTTTTATATTTAAACTTTATTATGAATTACTTTCTACATCTTTTGTATCTAGTAATGTACTGGTTAACATTCACAATATAAATCTTATAATATATCATCAATTTGCTCTGATTACTCTCTCAACTCTTAGAACTTTACCCAGTACCNCCCGTTATTAAAAATAAATAAATAAATAAATAAATAAATAAATAAATAAATAAATAAAATAAAAGAAAAAAGAAAAAAGAAAGACCTTAGCGTGTACTTCACTTGATGGAGAAGCTGCCCAATGTCAGAACTCATAAATCTCTATTTACAATACACAGATTGTTTTTGTTTTTTTATTTTTTTTCTCTTCATGTTATTTTTTTTATGAACTGTTGGCAATGAGAAGGTCACGCGATTCAGGCGACGTGATGGATTATCAGGATTAGTAATACTGGATAGAGATTGGGCTAAAGGATTGTGATGCATGGAAAGGCCAGAGTGGAATTTATTAAAACGGGTTGTAATGATGTCCTTAACTAAAATGATTTTAAAGTCATTGTGGAGTAAGGAGTTTGCGACGTAATATGGTGCATAATTTATGATTAGATATTTTGGATTGAAAGGACTGTATTCTTTGGATGTTGGATGGTTTAGCAGTTCCCCACAGTTCGACTCCATACTTCCAGATAGGTGGTAAGTTTGTTGGTCACAGTTAAAGTTGACATGCTTCTATTACAGCCAAACTGGAGTTTGGACGGTCTGGTCCCACCGTGTACACCCTCGTTCACAGGCCAGGCATTTATCCAAAGACTTATCAAGCTGGACTTGACATAAGCTGGAATTCAACTACGGAGGTCGAATTCGTCGTCGCTGGTTGCCTCGTGCAGGGGCATGGCTCTCCGTTTGTGTCTCCTCTTTCATGGTTGCATCTCAATTGATACCCCACATAAATGGCATTAATGACCCAAGTGATTGACATGCCAAAAAAAAAAAAAAAAAGAAGTTGACTTGCGGCTTAGTAGCTTGTAAAGTTGTCCAAGTCTCATATTTAGTTCCTGTCTTTTGATTTTTGTATGAATGTTCCACGTTAGACGGGAGTGAAAATGAAAGCCTATGTACCTGACGCAACCGTAAGTTTGTATAGGGAAGTCATTAAAGTAAATTCTGCCAGGTTGTTTCTTCCTTAGCGTGAACGTTACATGATAGCATTTGCCTTCGTTGACTTTAATGCGCCAGCGCTGGCACTATCGCTGTATGTCCATCAGATGCCGTTGGAGATTTTGCCTGGCAGTAAGTAAGTCAGCATCGGTAGAAAGGATTGCTTGGTCATCTGCAAAGGTTGCTAGGAGTGTGTTAGGATGTGTCGGGATATCGGCAGTGCATAGGATGTAAAGGATGGGGCCAAGCACACTACCTTGTGGAGCTCCCGCTTCCCCTTGAAGACCCTGAAGAATCTATCGGTTAAGTAGGAGCGAAGGATAAGGTAAAGGGTGCTTGGGAGGATGGATTTTAATTTGAACAGTAGTCAGCGATGCCACACCCTGTCAGATGCTTGTGACACATCGAGGACGGCACCAACGCAGTACTGCTTGTTCTCGAATGAGGAAGATATGCAACCTACAACACAAAACACCTATTGGATCGTGGAGTATTGGGTTCGGAAACCGAACTAGTGTTTTGGAAGTATTTGGTGAGCGATTAGAATTGGTATTAGTCTTTTGAGAAGAATCTTCTTAAAGGCCTTTGAAAAAAGTGGAAGCAGGCTTATTGGGCGATAGGAAGAAGGATTACTTGGGAGTCAGTTTTTCAAGAATAATACAGTGTAAAATGGCTTATGGACAAAGCATACGACACTACTATTTTTATTAAACTCTACTCTACTCTTATAATTTTACCTCACACTCTTACTTTTTATAAAGAGAAAAAGTATTATTTTTATTTGCAAAAAGCATGAGCCACGTTAGTGAAATAGAACCTATGCCCGGTCAGAATCATCATGTACCTAATTCATAGTCGAAACTGTAAGAGTAATTTTAAACAATTAATGCGAGGGATTAGAATAAAAAATCTACCTGTCCCAGCCAGGACTCGAACCTGGATCTCCTGCATTTCCGGCTGGTATATTTCAATTACACCACCGGGACGAGCTATATAACTTATAAAACACCCAACACACTTGCGAGAGCCTAACCCACGAGAAAGTCGAATGCATGTCTTAGGCTCAAAGTAGCTGACACTGTCTAGCAATTTTAGGACTCGAACCTGGCTGGGACAGATAGATTATTTATTCTATTTCCTCATATTAATTGTTTAAAATTTACGTGGGATAATATTTATATATGAAAATAAAAAGTAAATAACAAGAGTCAATAAATAGCTAGACAATGTCAGCTCCTTCGAGCATAAGACGATGTATTCGTCTTTCTCGTGGGTTAGGCACTCGTTAGTGTGTTGGTAATTTAATAAGTTATCTAGCTCGTCTCGGTGGTGCAAACGGTAGCATACTGGCCCGGGAAGCAGGAGATCCAGGTTCGAGTCCTGGCTGGGGCAGATAGATTTTACTCTATTCCCTCGCATTAATTATTTAAAATTTACGTAGGATAATACACCACAACTAAATAATTATTTGTAAGAGTAAATATATCATTATTTATTATAAATTCGATTTTAAATAATACCATTAACTCATAGTATATACAGTTTTCTGTTTACTGTTATTCTTCTATTTTTAATAGCTTTAATATTTTCCTCGTGTATTTGTAATTTTAACATTCTACACAGTTTTATTAGTTCTTCCATAAGAAAATAAATCTATTTGCATTGGTAATATGTAAGATGTAAAATGGTAAATGTAAGACACAAAAAAAAAACAATTTAACAGAACTTTTTGAGGAATATATATATATNAATTTCGCAGAAGTTGAAGTTCCAGTCCAAGAGTTCTTTGACAGATATCCCAAGGAATGGTAACAGTATGAGATGGAGTAAATGACTAGCAGACAGCTAACGACGGTAGATAGTAATAGACTCCACTAATTAATAGTAATTCGGCGCTAGTCAGCCATTGTGTAAACAACTTCATTGCGTGCACCTCAATACTAACTATTTAATTAGTGTAATAGTGAACTAACATCTATTAAACATGACACAGACCAAGTTTAAGTGAAAGTGCACAGTTTCACTAAGTTTAGTGAAAAACTATGGACCAACATACGAAAAATACGTAAGTACATATCGTATAAATTAGTGCTCTAGACAGTGAACAGTTCAATCGTTATCAGTGGAGGGGGAACGACACGTTCCCTCCTATTACTTGTCCTAATAGAGATAACTACGGGAGAAAGTGTTCTGACGTCAGGCAGCCTCCGTGGCTGGTTCTGATAAAGTGCGACACTTAGAGCCCCGACTCGATCCGTTCGGGCACGAGTTCGAAACTAGTCGCCTCCAAACTTTTTTATTATTTTTATTTTCTCCCCTTCTCTTTCTCACTTATTTATACCCATCAAATTATGGTATCGAATAAAGGCCGAAACAAGAGGACTCGCTCAGCTGGAGGGAAGCCCTCACTGTTGAATTCACCACCAACCAGACGTCAGCGGCCCGCTGCTAACCAGAGTCATGAGGGCTCGTCCACCAGCACACTGTCATCCCCGACAGGCGATAACACAAATATGTCGGCGACAAATCTCGCTGGCCTCAATGACACAACAATGAACAATAATGCCCCGGCCTTTACAGAATCGCCGTTTTTCACGCCTAACCCATTTAGCGCTCTCCCCACGGAGGAAAACATAATGGAAAATTCCCAAGCCCCCATCGATCTTTGTCAAAAACATTCAGAAATTTAAACTGTTGTGCACACAGCTACCGAATAATTGTCAGGGAAAATTACAAATGCATAAGCAGACTTTCTGACACAAAAATAAATTGCAACACTCCTGACTCGTATCGCGCAATAATTAAATACTAAAAGATACAAAAGCCGAATACCACTCGTAACAACTCCAAGAAGACCGAGTACTTCGAGTAGTTATTCGATATCTTCACCACACAACGCCCACTGAGACAATTGAAAAGAACTCTCAGAGCGCGAGTACAAACCAAATAGTGTCATGAATGTCCTTGGCACCCGGCGGGGAACTGAGGGAATTTATAAAGTCCCAGTCCCGCTATTTTTTGTAGATATGGAGAGAACAACAAATGTTAACTTCATTTATGAACTCACAGAACTATACCATACAAAAGTAGTGGTAGAAAAGCCTCACCCTCGCCGTGACATAATTCAATGCCACAGATGCCAACATTATAGTCACTCAAAGAGCAACTGTAACCACCTCCCTCGCTGTGTCAAATGCGGGGAAAATCATGACAGCAGAGAGTGCCAGAAGACCAGGGACACTCCAGCCACCTGTGCTCTCTGCTCCAAGAGTCACCCTGCTAACTATAAAGGCTGCGATGCATATCAGAAAAAAAATCCTCAAATACCACTCCCCGACCTCTCCTCTACAACGGGATGATAGCACATGGGCAGCGTCCGATGCAGATAAAGCTGAGATCTTTGGCCTTCCCCTCAAGCAAACCTTCACTCCTCACCCTGACCCAGAAAACCATTCTAAGAGCATGGAGGTAGAAGAATTCCTTGATTCCTCTCTTCCTATGTCTCCACCTCCTAAAGCGGTCACCCCCTCTAAGGTAATTGTATCCTCTCCCGCTTGCTTAAATGCAAGCCTCCCGGGCATAATCTTATTACAGCCAAAATCCTAAACCACTTTCCCAATAAAGCAGTAACTTTCCTCACCTACCTCTACAACACCATTCTCCGAACCACACACTTTCCTTTCCTGTGGAAATTATCTACTGTTATCCTTTTTCCAAAGTCTGGAAAACCCCCAAGTAATCCTTCTTCCTATTGCCCAATAAGCCTGCTTCCTCTTTTTTCAAAGGTCTTTGAGAAGATTCTTCTTAAAAACTAATACCAATTCTAGACGCTCACCAAATACTTCCAAAACACTAGTTTAGCTTCCGAGTCTAACACTCCACGATCCAACAGATCTTGGACTTACCATTCCCAGTCAAAGGACAAACATCAGTACATTTGTCAGACAAGCATATTTTTCCTATTCTAAAGTGAAACTTGGTGATCAAGATAAAGCATGTGTGTTGAGGGTTTTGGATGTGGACCAAGGGAACACGTTGTAAGCTTCCATTTGGTATACCTATTGATTTGGCGCGACCCCAAAGATCATTCAAGTGATTGTTACTTTTGTATAGTGAAAACATCAGGATATAACAAGAGTTATAGTTTACCGTCAGTTATACGCCCAGTACCGCATTCAGGCGAAGTCCCCGTGCCATTTTTCAATGAATTTCCCTCTTTAGAAGAAGAGGAATACGTTTATAGTGCAGATGTAAACGACTCCAACGATGAAGATTTCGACATTGAAGAGGACTTCGTAAGTAAGGGATTTGAACAACTCGGAGCATCAAGTGCGAATGTACACAAACTAATCACTCCAGAAAAAGCAATAAACCCAAATTTTTATCTTAATTTTTAAGTACTGTTCATTAATTAAACAATTTTATTTGTATGAACTCGATTTAACATACATTAAATGTTTTGTAAACTGTATATATGGTACGTTTTTACTTTATGTTCTTTTAAATGCTTTAAGTTCATTTTTATGATTTCTGAGGGACGAGAGTGTCCACTATCAGGTTGTCTGCTCATTCTGCACTTGAAATAGCCAAGCTAGAACTTACTGAAGAGGCAGTCATTGTCTGGTCTTTCTGGCTCTTTGGTTTCCCCTCTCGGCCGTTCTAGGGTATCCTGTGGACACCACTGTCTATTTATTAACCATTTCATCTTCCGGGTTGGACCGAGTTCCAACCCGGAAGATGAAATGGTTAATACATCTGACGACCGACGAAGCCTACGTGAACACCACTCTCTATTCCCTAAAACATCATCTTGGCGTTATGGACCAAAAATTTACACACCATAAAAAA
>KZ810965.1:11773-22208 GCA_000696205.2 Oncopeltus fasciatus | reverse complement strand
ACAGCTGATACCCTGTACGTAGAAAGACAGACCTGCAGTACAAGGACAAGAAAAGGGCTGCGGAGTAGGGCACTGGCTACAGGACCTCTTTGAGGGGCAGGGGAAGACAGCTGATACCATGTACCTAGAGAGATAGACCTGCAGTTAAAGGACATGGAAAGGGCTGTGGTGTAGGAGGGCACTGGTTACAGGGCCTCCTCGAGGAGCAGGGGAAGACAGCTGATACCCTGTACGTAGAAAGACAGACCTGCAGTACAAGGACAAGAAAAGGGCTGCGGAGTAGGGCACTGGCTACAGGACCTCTTTGAGGGGCAGGGGAAGACAGCTGATACCATGTACCTAGAGAGATAGACCTGCAGTTAAAGGACATGGAAAGGGCTGTGGAGTAGGAGGGCACTGGTTACAAGACCTCCTCGAGGAGCAGGGGAAGACAGCTGATACCCTGTACCTAGAGAGATAGACCTGCAGTACAAGGACATGGAAAGGGCTGTGGAGTAGGAGGGCACTGGTTACAGGGCCTCCTCGAGGGGCAGGGGAAGACAGCTGATACCCTGTACGTAGAGTTGCAGCACGACATACATCCGGCGGATGGAGGAAATCCACTGTAGGCGATAAGATGGGCTAAGTGTATTCCGGTCTAAAGGGCTAAGGTTATGGTAATGCNGTCAACAACTTATCCACCTCAATTCCATGATAAGTGATCCCAGCATTGGTTCCAGGTAGTGCTTTTGTTCCAGCTCCAGAGGAAATACATTTTTCTTTTCTTTTTCTAAAGTTCGTCCATTAATTAAAGCCTTGCATGGAATACTTTCGAACAAGGAAAAGCACTTCCGAACAGTTCATTTACTTTTTTATGCGATATTTCCGAACAATGCAGGTATTATTAAAAATAAACTAGTGCATTGATACAGAATTCATTTTATTTATTTATTAGAAAAGAAAAGTTATAAATACTAATAAACACACGTTATAGATAAATAATAAAAGCATACATTTTAATTATTTCATTTATAATTAATAGCCCATTTAAAAAAAATAGAAAGTATTATTTTCTTTCAAAAATAACATTTCATTTACATAAATCTAAGAAAAGTCAGTTTGAATAATGTAGATTAATAAACTAAAATTAATCTTAGGTCTGCATAGAACTCAGTAACTTCTACTAAAGAACACTGAATGTATATAATAATTAGTAATACAATTATTGAGAATAAATAATAGCAATAAGGCAATAAATGTTTTGAGTCACTTTGTGTCTTCTGTACTTGTGTGTTGTGGGGTACTAGTGGTGTACCTTATTAGTGTTATAGTTATAATACGTGTTTATATACAGTTCAATCTGTCAGAATTTTCAAAATATTAATAAAAATCAGACATTCTCTTAACAGGTAATTTATTGTTATATTCATTTTTTAAAAGATTTCCGTAGGAGTTTTAACAGATTTTTCCCGATCTAACATTGAACAATAAAATAAGATCCCCCAAATTGTAATGTTAAATACGTGAGTGTACGTTTTCATTAGGGCATCTACATTTTTATAAATAATGAAACCATGAACGAAATTTAAGCTTCTTATATTTTTCTTAAATGATTTCGCCAAAAAGAAGGGAGTGTGTTCAATGTGTGACTTAAGTGATTTAAATTAACTTCGTCATAATAAATTAACGATTAGATTAATAAGATATTTTATAGTGAGGAGAGGTAAGTCATGGATTCGGTCTTGGGAAATGAATATTTGAAACTGATTTGTAAACAAAAAAAATTTTTTTTCAAACATTTTTGCCAAGATTTCGTCATAAATTTGAGGCATTCATCAGGGCGAATAGGGTGGTTGAGACAGAAATTCCTTCTCTACAGTAACTATATCAAGAACGTTATAATAAAGGCCTGAAATTTTTGGCCGAAACAATGGAAAAAATGTTTGAAAAAAAATTTTTTTTTTTGTTTACAAATCAGTTTTAAATATTCATTTCCNTCGAGGCTCTACCCTACATCAAGATTATAATATCCCATTCGTACAAGACTTCATCTCCACTCGCTTCGCGCTCCTCCACTGCAAACTCCAATTTCACCCTAATCCGTATGCCCAATCCCTGTCATTGGACTCCAACCCCTATGATTCACCCCGACGACTAAAACGAAGATAGCTTCGTGACCTCCTGGGCCTTAATGCCTAAATTAACAGAGTGGGGTGTCGACAGGCTCCTCTACCCAACAAAGTTTGGTTAATGAATAAACTGACTCCGACTCTGACGGACTAAGTTGACTCTGACTTTCTTGATTAAGTCATTTCTGAAAATGACTTAATCAAGAAAGAAGTTGACACTTATTGGCCTACAATACTGATCAAGTAAACTGCCATACCATCCTAATCCACTAGCACAGACCATGTCTTCCAACTCCAACCCCTACAACCCTCCCCGTCGACTCAAACGAAGATGACACCATGACCTCCTGGGGACATAATCTGTAAATAATTTGAGAGTGGTGCCATTGGTCACCTTCTCTCCTCATGTGATTGTTATTGAATGTCATTTTTTTTTCTAATTCATTGTGGATATCAAATTACAAAATGTTTTAATTTAACAGAATGTAATAAATAAATAAAAGTTATAAAAAAAAAATAAGTGAGGTCCCTCCAACACTCAAAAACTATATGCCAACCAAAATTGATATTTTAATAATCTTCCTTATTAGACTTTTAAAATAATTTTTAATTGCAATTAGTATTTTAAATAGTGAATGTAAAAAAATTACAATTTAGCCATTGTATTTGAAACAATAGTTTATAGTATCATAAACATTTTTGTAATGTTATATTGTAAGTAAAACGGTATTCCCTACCGATTTGAGCCATTAATAAATTTTTGCGCCAGATAGAAAAAAAAAGAAAAAAGAAAAAAAGATTGTTTTCGCATACAAGAAAACGCACAGACTTAAACATATAATAAAATTTTGGATGGATCAGATTTTTTTGCTTTTCTTATGTACGATCGGTGAAGATCTACAGAAATTAATTATGAGTTGATTCGTGGTACCTTCATGTATAGCTTACAGCATTTTCTTCATTGAAAGAAAACTATTTTTCATACGCAGCATTTAAATAATATAAAGTGTTTTTACATAATAAAAATTCAAGGCACTGGGAAAAGTAACACATTGGAAAACAATAAACTGCAAATATTTTAGGAAAAATAAATATCCATTATTCATTTTTTTAAAAATATATAAGTCTTATATTATTTTTGTCTATCTCCTATTTGGAGAGTTTATCAAGGGCATTCTGTCTCCTCTTACTTAAATCGTTGGAAGGTTGAGGAGAAGTAAATCATGCTATCCAAAGAGGTAGTACATCCCGCCCTCCCTCCAACTATTACCTNTATTATTTTTTAATCTATAAGTCTACTGGTATATAAATAAATTTAAATTTAACCAATCTTGTCAAATGGGATTGATATTTATTTCGTGTCTTAATCAAGGGAAGAAGGCAGGTAATTCAAAAATTAGCCTAAAGAGGAAATTTACTTTGTTCTGTGCTGTAATCGAAATTAGGGTATGTTACGTAATTCAAAATTAACTAATGATAACAAACAATGAATAACTTTAGTGGGTTTATAAATATTTTTTCTTAAGGTTCCGGAACATGTATATTCGTAGGTCATTTTAAAGATTTTAATATTGATAAGTTGTAAGTGATGTCAGAAGCAATTTTTATGAACACAGTCACAAATTATCTGTGGAATTTTGATTGATAATAGTAATTTATTTTGGCCAAAATGTTTTACTACTGAATAGACCCAAAATTTATATGATCTAATGAATTGTTCTCTATGATATAATACCAACCGTAGAACAAAACAAATATCTTATATCTTGCTGTAACATTGTTATGTGATTATTCAGCTTTTATTCTCAAACGAAGTTCTCTAGCAATTGACAGGCAATGACTGTTAGCCTAAGTTTCTACCCCTGTTATTAGTGAGATGAGGGAGGAGTTTCAGGGAAAAAGACTCTTCGGACTGGCGATGAAGGGGTGAAAGGGTTGTAGAGCTGTGGCAGCTACCCCTAAACTTGGGCAGGAAATGTCAGCTGTTGGACATCGAGCTGCGGGAGACATCAAAGGGAAGAGAAATGAATAATCTATCAGGAGTCGTCCCTCAGCCACCCTGTCTTCTTCAATCTTCCCATTTTGCAAGGGGGGGAAGGGGGTAACAACGCAGCCGCATGCAAACTAACCCCCCCCACCCCGTCCTACAAATGTAGTGGGGGGTCTCTGGCAAACAGCAAGCGAACTGAATCTCCTAGTAGTTAGTAGGATAAAATGATTTTCAGGACAACACGGAAGTTATCAAAAGTTCGTCACGAAGCAGCTTAAATCCAGTAATATTTTCCTTTTTAATTAATAAGTATTATTAAATAAGAGAAAATGACTAATTTAATTGTTTTCAAACTCTTTTTCACAATTATTTTCGTGAAAATTATATTCGTATTAATTAATTGTTAACATTTTTTATGGAGAATATGAACTTCTATACAGACTAATGAATACAAGTTCCAATCAAAACAAACTGACGCTCTACAAAACCTCATTACGACCAATCTGGACTTACAGAGTAGAAATCTGGAGTGCCGCCAAGCCTTCCAACATCCAATGAATCCAGTCCTTTCAATCCAAAATGCTCAGAATAATTGCAAATGCTCCCTATTACGTATCCAGTTCATCCCTTCACCACGATATTAATATCCATTTTGTTCAAGACTTCATTTCTTCCCGCTTCACCATTTTTCACAGTAAACTACCATACCATCCTAATCCTCTAGCACAGACCATGTTGTTTTCAAACTCTTTTTCACAATTATTTTCGTGCAAATTATATTCGTATTAATTAATTGTTAACATTTTTTTCTATGCTCATTTACCCCGAGAAGTAGTAGATTCACCCCGGTTTGCGAAAGGAGAAGTCCTCGAGCACCTGACTCTTCTAGATTAAAAAAGGAGAAGGAGTCTGGTTAGGGATTTTCTTGCAGAGGGAGGAAAATTCTGGTGCAATCACCCTCTTAGCAATGACTTAGTTAGGGAGGGAATCTCCGGGTTGCCAGAGGGAAGACTTGAGGAATTGCTTATTCTCGGAGGTTCGCGAATATATTGNTACATATATATATATATATTGAAACACTCGCGGCTGCGATATGTAGCAATCAAGAACAGGAGGGATAGAGAATACTGCATTGCGCATACTCAAAAAGAAAATATCACTAGGAGCAAAATTTTTGGGGATCTCTCGCCCTTCGTCGGTGAGAAGTGAAGAGATACCAGCTAGTATTTGGATTTTTTGATTAGTATGATTTTTTTTTAATGTGTGCACTGCACTCTTTATCTTACCTGTTCTTGATTACTATATATATATAAATGGAATAAAATGCTAAATTCATCTTTGTCTAAAATATAATTAGTGGGAGTGAGGGTGGATTGAATTGCTTTCACGTTCAAAATGTATATTACATAATAGAACTAAAACGTATTTTTCTATGAGAAGGGGGTGTTTAGATGAGAAAAATTAAGACATTATTTCGTTATTATTTGCGATACGAAAAGATCTGTAGAACAGTAAAATAAAGAGTATTTTTATAACAAATGGAGAGTTTTTACTCTCATACAACTACAAATATGTTAATGTTTTTCAACAGCTTTTTATATATCATATTACTTTTAATAACCGCAATTCTATGTGATAATAATGTAAATCATTTAATTTTTTTATGTTTTTCTTATGGCATTATATTTCAACAGCCCTGAAGATGGCTTACAATATAAGCCGAAACGTTGGTAGGTTATAAAAAAAGCACATTATTAGATGTTTTTTGTTGGGGTTTAAAGTGTATTTTTTAAAAAAATTATCTGCCAATGTTTGAAAACCTATCTGCAGTCATGAAAATGGGATGCTATTGACTCGACGTCTCCTCTCGCCTTATTGATAGCCCTGAAGATGGCTTACAATTTAAGCCGAAACTTCGGCAGATATTTTAAAAAATACACATTTTTTAAATTATATTTTTTAGTCTATCTTGACTGAATCCTAACAAAAAAATCTAATAATAATATCTACGATAAATAAAAAAAACAACAATAAACTCTCCATTTATAAAAAGTACATTTTTTTTTAATTTTAATTTTTGGATCAAACTTGACCGAACCCGAACAAAAATTTTCAACTAGTATTTTTTTAACATTTTCTCTAAAACATTTTTTAAAAACTCATATTAAGAAATACGGGAATATTGAAGAATCTAATTTCGAGTGTTGGGCTGGGTGAATTCATCAAAATATAATTTTAAAAATATAGAAATTTAATTGGTGATTTTCATCTTACATTAAATGATTTATAATTTTATTCTTTAAATAAAATGAGGGGAGAAGAAGAGGGGTTAAGAGGATGGCCAAATACATAGTCGTAATATTTACATTGCTATTATCATAAAAAATTATAGAACTTACCATATTCGAAATATAATTTCTTTGGGTGTTTTTTTTTCTACAAAATTAAAAAAAAAATGTCATTAAAAATAAATTTACGGATGTTTCTAAGACGGATGAGCTCTTTCACCCTCCTATTGACCGGCCAGTCTAGAACAAGTTTTAGAGGACATACTTCGTACACACTCTACTCTACGTTATTTAATTTATGGTCACTGCTGTGCGTTCTTTAAAATGTATCTTATGAATCAGCAAATTTATCGAAGGTCTTTTCCAGAAGTCGTGACGTGGTTATGTATGTACAGAAAAGCTGCTACAAACCGGTAATGGTAGACTTACTTTTGAGTCGGCGCATACCCTAGTGGAAGGTAATGAATCTGGATGACTNTCTCCCGTTGGCGAGCGCTTTCGGACACTGTCCATCTTCTGGCCGAATACACACGTTCACTGTCACGGTCCGTATTCAACTGCGTTTGTACTCTGTGGGTTGGTCAGATGCGTAGTCGTTTAGCTGTAGCGGTCACTTGTCGTCGATAAGGTCTGTCGCGAGAGATATAAAGGGTCCGTGTCCATTATTTCAGGTATTAGTTGAACACATCCGACCAACTCACAGAATATAAACGCAGTTGAATACGGACCGTGACAGCGAACGTATGTATTCGGCCAGAAGATGGACAATGTCCGAAAGCGCTCGCCAACGAGAGATGGTGTACAGAAACCAATGAAGACGGAGAATAGAAGGTATGAGAGTAATTATTTATTAATTAGCGTCAGGTAATAAAGTATCAGACCAAATATTGGAAATTTCCTCTTTCTAACTCCCGCTAGGAACCGATTACCTCCGTACGGTGTGGCTTATCACAGGATATAGATGATTATCTGTGAATTATATAGATAATTGTACGGACAAGCATAAACAGCGAGGATATCCAAGCCTGGGCCACTTGCAAGGTTCGCTAAGCGAAATCGCCCTTCTACTTTCAACTTCAGCACAGTATATTCCATTCCCTACCTTTCAGAATCTCTGTCAGGAGGAACATCACCCTGGCCCAGGAACCCAGCCAGCTACTGTGGAGGCTTCAACAGATTAGATCATGTGATTCCATCCCTATCCTCGCTAGTTTCTACCCTATTCTAGCTTTCATAATGCTAGGCGTTTCTAGTGTTCTTTGTAAAAAATAAATATGTAAGTAAAATTGATCTACGGGCTTACCAAGTCGCACGTGTTAGATTTAAAACAGCTTTTTCGTTTAACCAGGAGAATATTTTGCTTACCTCTTAAATAATTTAAAAATTGTAAAACTTTACCAACTATTGCCTAATATTAAAGGAATTATTTTATGTAACGAAATAGAACCTTTATGAATGGTGGTTTGAGTCTTTTTAAAGTCCTTTATAAACCAAGAAAAATGTGTTTTACATAGCTGCTTTTAATGTGTTTTAATATAGCTACTTTTTAATACACAACAAATAACTTGTCATTTAAGTACCTATCAAATATTAAATAGAGTTGTTACTGAAACTTAAAATTGCTGGTCTGCTGGAAGTCACTTCAGGGGCTACAGCAATTTACAGCATTGGTCTGCATCGCACCAGCGACGTCCTTCATACATTTGCTACATCGGCAAACAGGTAGAAAGCTACAATTTGAGATGACATAATTAGAATTGGGCTCTACTTATAATTCAAAATTGGATTAGAAACAATTAAACGGTTTGCTTTGCAATCAGTTTCTACATTAAACGAATCTTACCATGTAAACAAAAATATATAGCAATCAATAACAGGTCGGATAGAGAGTGTAGTGAACAAACAAAAATAAAATTTTACTGTTTGTGATTGTTTTCTTTTTTTGTGTTCACTACACTCATTCTCCCACCTGTTCTTATTTACTTTCTATGGATTACAAGTTATTTATGCTTGGGACATGTTGTGAATTTAAAAATATATAAACTCATTCATTCAATTCTACTGAGGAGGATATAAAATTATTGTCTATTAACATTAACACACATATATATACATATATTGCATGCACTCTTGGGTTTTAAAAATCGAAATAAAAAAAAATTAAGCATTGAAGCTAAAAAAGAATAAATACACATAAAGTAAACTATGGTAATGTTAAATAATAATTTTTTAACATAGGAACAGCATCGATGTAAGTGGTAGAGAAAACAATAATTCTGCTAATTTTTTTTTTAATGGGGGGAGAGAGTTAATAGTAATTTAAATTAAAAAATAGGGAGTTTAGTTAATTTAACTGACTGGAATAGTACACAACTTTCGAGCACATTATTACCCTCGTCCTCCGATATATCAATTCAATTATACCATTGACTACATTACATTGTGGCATACTCCTGTAAGCTGTATGTGGCATACTCCTGCTGCTGGTTAAAGTTGCTTGGTGGGTATAAGTTGTTGTTGCTTGGTGGGTATAAGTTGCTGTTGCTTGGTGGGTATAAGTTGCTGTTGCTTGGCGGGTATAAGTTGCTATGTCTGTAAGCTATATGTAGCATACTCCTGCTAGGTCAAAGCGAATTGTAGCTCTGATCAATTCTCGTTCCGGGGAAGGACATAATTCTGTGGGGGGTGTTTGCCCAGTCCTCCAGGATTACGGCCATGTCCTGAGAAGGGGGTTCTTGTAGTCTCTTCCTGGACTTAATCGATAGTAAAACAATATTTGCAGGATACGTTAAAAAAAAAAAATGCCATTAAAAATAAATATACGGATGTTTCTAAGATGGATGAGCGCTTTCTCCCTCCTATGTACCGGCCAGTCTAGAACAAGTTTTAGAGGACATACTTCGTACACACTCTACTCTACGTTATTTAATTTATGGTCACTTCTGTACGTTCTTTAAAATGTATCTTATGAATCAGCAAATGTATCGAAGGTCTTTTCCAGAAGTCGTGACGTGGTTATGTATGTACAGAAAAGCTGCTACAAATCGGTAATGGTGGAGTTACTTTTGAGTCGGCTCATACCCTATTGGAAGGTAATGAATCTGGATGACTCTGGAGTTGACAGGGCAGAAGTCCGGCCCAAAGACGTATTCCCTGTCAGATGGGGTTGGATGACGAACCCTCAAAAACTAACTTTGCTCCCCTAAAACAAACTTACCGAGGACAAAAGTTTTTCCAGGGGTTGAAGATCTGAGGGAAATATCTTATCATATCAATCACTTTGTCACATTTTCTCTTGCCATCTCTCTGTCGTCACGAGGATCCGGAAATAAAACACTTCATAAAGAAAAGAAATGCGGGATGTGCCGTAGCTATATATATCTAGTATAACTATATATATCCTAGTATCACTTCACTCCTCACTGACGAAGGGCGAGAAGTCCCCGAAAATTTTGCTCCTTGTGATTTTTTCTATTTATGTGTGCACTGCACTCTCTATCCCACCTGTTCTTGATTACTATATATGGCAGCCGCAAGTGTTTCATTTTCTACATATATTTTCTATATATATATAATGGTATATTAGTTAAGGCCTTTGGCTTCTATGTCAATGTTTCCCGGTACAAAATTCACCGTGCTCAACTAGTTTCATCTTTCTAACCTTTTTCCTGTTGTACTCCTGAGAAATCTAATTGAGTACCATTTGTCATTGAATGAGAAAATATCAGTGGGCCATAAACATATTTTCAACAGGTACTTCCCTCCTATAGTCAGACTGGGTTATAAGGGCAGCAGATTTTATTGTATAATTAGTTAATAATTAATAATTTACCTAACTTTATGAAAAATAAATTAGATTTAGCAGTAAACTGGCTGTAATCATTATTTATTAACCCGCAGCCCTTAACAATACATTAGTATATTAGCTTCTATCGACTAGGCCCAAGTACTTCGAATGGGGAAAAACAATTTTTCCCCTTTTGTAAAACAACTAAAATTAATATTTCATATTTCAAAAATGGATTATTATGAAATTTCATATATATATA
>KZ810962.1:6675-25646 GCA_000696205.2 Oncopeltus fasciatus | reverse complement strand
CAATAATAATATAAAGAAATTAACGATAAATTAATATTTTACATGTACATCATTTTATGATTACATACTTACATTTTATAATAAATATAAAAATTATATTCCCTCCCCAACGAATCCCCCAATGAGAATTGCAAAATAAATTACACTGTAAGGTGCTTGCCTAGTCGGTTGCCAGAAAATGTTTCAAGCAGGCCTTTCGGAAGAGAGAGAGATAGAGAGAGTATAGAGACGGGAGAATAAAGTTACACTGATCCGAGAGCGCGTAGTAAGGTTGTGCTTTTCTTGAAATCGTTTGCCCTTTGTACAGGTGTCTTGCCAGCTTTGCCTGGAGCATGTAGATTCGCTCCAGCCACAGCCATCATAGCCACAGCCATGTCTTGGCCTGTAAGAGCAGCATCGTGTAGTGGCCTGTCGCCATCTGTATCCGCAGCCTCCTTGTTCGCCCCTGCCTTCAAGAGTACAGACATAGCCTCTAGGTAACCTTTGAAAGCAGCCTGACAAAGAGGAGTGAAAGTACCCCGTAACTCGTCTATATCGGCACCACTTTCGATTGCCTGTGCGACTTCAGCATGACTGTTTTTTAACACAGCGTCAAAAAGTCTGCCAGTGGCCAGCTTGTTAGTTATCTTGTGTTTCTGGAGCTAAAACATCAGATATGGTTTTACTGTAAATTTACATGGAAACGTGATACATTAAAAGAATAATATAACATGTTAAACATAAGTAGGGTAAAAAGGGGGCTTCTGGCACACGCAAATGGAGAAAATGGCGGACACAATGGTTTCCCAAAACTTCATACAAGCCAAGTGACGGACCGTAATGAAGAACCATTGACGCATGGGGACGGACCGTCACTTGGCTTGTATGAAGTTTTGGGAAACCATGGTGTCCGCCATTTTCTTCATTTGCGTTTGCCAGAAGCCCCCTGTTTACCCTACTAACATAAATAAAAAATAAAATGTAAAAGTACATACAATTATAGAAAATTCGACCATGTCCAGTTCAAGTAACAGTTTTGAATGCTATAGGAAGAACTTAATTTTCGCACGGTTTTGTTTTTCAGTTGTTTGATACGATTGGTCTGGTTCTTTAGAGTGATTTGTTAATGGGTTTTTAGTCAAAAGTCACCATACAGGTCCCTGTACTCCAGCATAAACTTCACCTCCCACACTGGAATTATTGAAAGCACTAAGAGGAGCCAAGTGTCGAGTGTTCACTCTCGTTTCCCTTCCATCTAGGAGACAAACCAGAGCATATGGTACACTCTCCAGAAGTGTTACCAAGTCCATTTTTGGTTCAGGCTCATGCTTTAATACACTGTCTAAGCAAAATAGGACCTGTAGACATTAGCCAAGTTGGACACATGGCATGTAAGAAATAATCAACTGCTGCTGGATTTATTTGGTGAGTTGTTCATTGATTTTTTTCATGCAATTGAGAAGTTGAAATGATTAGAACATGTGAAATGATGGTAGTATGTGTTCTGACTGACAATTGATAGTATAGACTTGACAGACTCTGATGCAGTTTAGAAGGTTGCAAGAAAACGTCGGTAAAATTAGTAAGGGTTTCGGCCAGGATCAGAAAAATAAAATACTCCAAAGTTATTGGGTTATTGTTTTATTATTGCCGATGTTTCAACTTAACTTGAAATGGATAGTAACCTTAACATCATCAGGGCGATAGTGATGTCTGGTGAGATCTCCAAGGGAGGTTACTGAGAACTAAACTGAGCTATGAGTATTAATCACAAGTTAAGTCGAAACGTTGGCAAAAATAAAATAATTACCCAATAATTTAAGAGTATTTTATTTTTCTGATCCTGGCCCTTACTAATTTCTAAAGATCTACTGCATGTTAATAGTAGGCGTATTGTTACATACTCATGCACATACAACATGAATTAATGATTCATAGCTAGTGGCCATGATAAGAGTGGATATGAAATACTATTCAGAAGGTTGAGATTTAAAAAAAAATTGTTTTATTTACTTCAGATGAGCTGTGGCCTTTATCATTGGAATGACCCAAACTTACGGATGGAATGACAAAGTATAGGAGTGATGTAAATTTCTCACTAGCAGGAATAGTTTTGTGTTATTATAATAGAGATTAAAATAAGAAAAAAATGGTAATACGTATGTTTTTAACATATTCTTAATATATTCAAACATATTAAACAATATTTATTACTTTTTAAAAATTGGAAAAAAAAAAATTATAATTTGTCATCAAAAAAATAAATACACATGCTCACTCACGTGCACACACCCACACACACATAAATAAAAAAAATGGATCAGAATAGTAAGACAGGATTGCTTTGAAATGAGCAAACAGAGCCAAGAGCTTTATTTCGGGTGTTTTAGATTATAGCCTTCACCAGAGAAGAAATTGAGACCTGAGGATTTAAAGTGTTCTTTGAACTTAACATAATGGCTTTTTCGGGGGAGCAATGCGCAGTAGGAAGGATAACTGGAGAAGTGAAAACAATAGGTCAGTACTACTTACTGAGTAGTATAAGAGAGTACGAAATAAATTAACTGTTGTTGAGTGACCATTGTCGGCAGCCCTCAGCAATGGCGTCATACCTCGAAAACCTTCAGCGTGAAGCTTGGCACCAGCCGCGACCAAAACAGCCACAGCAGCGTCTTTCCCATTGGCCGCAGCAAGATGGAGTGGCCGGTCACCATTATTGGTCACGACTGCTTCCTTGTCAGCACCAGACACCAGGAGGACTGCCATGACCTCCACATAACCTTTACTTGCAGCCACGTGGAGAGGAGTCAAGTCAGTACCGTTTCTCCACTCAATTTGAGCCTTTCTTGTTATTGCATCTCGAGCTTTGACGTAATCATTGTGGTAAACGGCATCAAGCAAATCCTCCGTGGCTTTCTGGAAGTCAGGATTGTCACCCTGCACCTGCAATAGGTAGAAGTAACATAATTACATCAATAATATATAAGTGTAAATAATAATACTCAAGTAATATAACAATAAGCTTATCGAAACA
The DNA here is from genome assembly GCA_000696205.2 of Oncopeltus fasciatus. Lineage (NCBI taxonomy): Eukaryota > Metazoa > Arthropoda > Insecta > Hemiptera > Lygaeidae > Oncopeltus > Oncopeltus fasciatus. The sequence goes on along the minus strand of KZ810962.1, from coordinate 22,633 downwards.
ACAAATAACAGTAAAATACATACAAGTAACAATAAATAAAAACACATACTTAAAAAGAAAATCATAAATTAATGTTCCTTTAAATAAATAATATATATTTACCTATTTGACGTATTGGAATTCCTTAAAGGCATTTTATAATAACTTATAACTTATTTTTTAACCTCCAGGTTGCTTCCGGCTAAAACAACTCGTTTGTATATTTTATATATTATTTTTATAAATTGTAGGATGTATTGTGCTCTTCCAATTGACAAGTGTTGAGAAATAAGCACGCTTGATAAATGTCTGAAGTTAAACAGAAATACATCACCGTCATAACCTATTATTCTGTGAGTTAAACTAATATGTTTTTCAATAGCCAACCTCCATCTTCCTCCCTCACAAGGCACTATTCCTAAGAGGGACAGCAGACTTACTACAGCACACTCTTATCGTCTGTGGCCGTTGCTCACTGACTCAGTTTTTTGCACTCATGGCCATGTGCGCGAGAAGAGCCTTTTTTTTTTTTTTTTACTAACTAATTAGTTAATATAAATACTAATGCTTGACAAAGGGAGATAATACAACCATTAAGTTATAGCCAGCAGAGGAAAAGACTACCAAAGTGGCGACCCCTGACGCCTTCAAAGAACAAGAAAAGACAGCTATCAGCTCCAATTCGCCATCAGGATGCCATTGGACCCAGACTCCCCACCCAAGCACCTCAAAGGAGTGTCATTGGAACCGTCATCCCTCACCTCCCAGCCATCCCAGACTCCTGTCGCCAATGTAACTAACGAGAACTCACAGACAGACGGAGACGGCCAAACATCCTCTCGATACGCGACTACAAACCCCTTCCAAATTCTTCCAAACCTGACGAATAAAGAGATTGAATCCGAAGTCACCGTTCCTCAAATTATTCGGCCACAGCCTACTTTCATGCGCAGCCCCAACGGGTTTTAGACTGACGTGTTTATAGCTGAACGAGGGAGTCACGACTGGCCGCTATACTTGCATTAACTGGCAGCATGACTTCAAAATCGGACTAAATCATTTAGAAGCCATCGCGAACACCACACTTATCAGCTCAAAGAATAGAGGGCTCTAAGAGTTGTGATTTGACATCTCTCTTCCCCAAATTTCAAGGTGGAGTTGACAGATCTCGGTTTCTGCGTAAGGAACGCCATAAATGAAGACATGAGTCGACCTAAGAAAGGGAAGAACTCTGCCTATAAAACTACTAATGTTCTTCGTCAATTTTCTTCTTCAATTTGACCTAACTCTGCCGCTTTAAACTAAGTGACACCCTCTTTATGAAATAGTTCAGTGTCACAAATGCAAGCAGTATGTGGAAGTACACACTTTAATGCCGGCTGCCAAAAATCCCGAAAAGCTTCCAAGTCTATAAGATAATTAAAGTAGTGAGCCCAGCCTGGGCTATCATTCGCTAAAATTATCCAATCAACCCAAGAAGAGTCTCAACCATAACGGCAACAACCTCCCAGAAGGGAGAGACCTGCTATATCTAATCTTACTCCTCCACATTCATCAAATCTCCTCCATACCTCATAATTTTGTACATATCATCCCTAAATCTCTAAATCTCCCCAAAAAATGTTTTCTTCCACATCCTCATAGTTCCTAAGAGCCAACTAAAGTGTCCATAATTACGTCCACTTCTCCTATTCCCTTCCCGCTTTGTATTGTACTCCCAATACGTCAATGACCGCAGCTCAATTTTTAACGTTCCTCTAAGGTCACCGTTTCCTCACTGGTAGAAACTTCAATGCAACATACTTGCTTCGAGAATGACTAACTTTCGCTGTCGTATTCCATACAGTGCAGTTTCACTCCACAATTATTCTTCATTCTCTCATCTATGTGATCCAGCCCTCAGATGTCCTTTCTGATATCCTATAATTCTTCTTGCACAAAAACCTTATTCCTCTCTACCATTACGTTTACACCCTAAACGAACTTTCTTCAACCAGAGTCAGTTCTTTTAATGTTATCCATACTCATGGGAGTAATTCCAATTAAGAATGGTCCTAAAAAATTGACACCCTCCTTCATTAATGATTCTGGAGCTCTCATGGAAGAGTAGCTTGATCTAGGAATCTATACAGTCCTTACCACTATCCTTCAGCTATGCGTATAAAAGAGTAATTAATAAACCACATTCAGAATCGCTCAAGAAAAGAACTCATAATAGTAAAACGTTGTTCTAGGGCAGATATCTCACAGATCACAAAGAGTTTATTAATTAAGATCCTTTAGACCTGCCATGAACTATGGAGTTTCTAGATGCGCCTTTGCCAAAGTCTTTACCACTTAATGCAGTTACCTCCACTGAGATAAAGTATATTATCTCTCATCTCCTTAAAAGCAAAGCCCCTGGATATAATTTAATCGCCGGTAAAATCCCCAAGAAGGCAATGGTATTCATGACCTATATTTATGACTCCATTTCTGTTCAGGTACTTTTTTTTTGCATGTTTCGGAAGCAATTGATAGACCTTGCACGGTGGTCTTTTGTTTAAACTTAAATCCAAACTTTCTATTTTAATACTTACTAATCCTTAAGTTATTCTTATCCAACCGGTTCTTTTGGGTCCGTCAATGATTGGATTAGTCCGATCACTACCAGGTAGAAGCCGAAGTTCCACAAACTAGTGTACTATTCAGCTTCCCACCCCAATTTTAATACTGTTGACATCCCGACCCACCCAAGTGTTGTCCTAGCTCTATTTGTAGCTGACAATGCTATCCAATCTTCTCACCCCAATCTTAACACTCCTTACAAAATCCTGCAAGCGCATCTTGCAAGAATCCAGCAATTTCATAGCTTTTTTATCAATGATTTTGGCTGAGAAGATAAGGTTAAAAGACACTTTTTTCCTCTGATAAGTCGTGAAGTGGAACTTACCTTGCGATCGAGACAGCTAACTGCAGCAATGAAGGCGACTATAAATTTGAGGTCCATGTGAGCAGCAATAAAAGCTGTAGAGAAAATTGAAGTAAATATACACTCAGAATATTGCCTTAATATGTTACTTAAACTAAAAGAAAATAATAAATACGTTTGTTATGAGTTTTGCATGTTTACATAGCTTTTTCATGTCGGAAAATATTTGTTATTATATATATAAATACATATTTATAGAGTTCCATCTTCTATTGGAGTTTGATATGTCCTTCTTTCTTCTTGCCTTTGCAAAATCATGTCGGGAATAATAATGTTGAACTAGAAGAAGGAAGGCCGACAACAGAATTATTACTATTATTATAGTAATAGTACTACTCTACAGAATAGTAGTAATAATACAATACCAAATTATTTTGATTACTATTGAAGCATTTTCCTAAGTTGGAGAAAAATTTGTCTAAGTTAAATTAAAAATCTAACTTGCTCTTATCATATAAGCTAGCTGGACTTCGAGGTTTAAAACCATACCGTAACGTATTGGCCTAGGAGAGAAAGGTTTATAATCAAACCTCAAAGTTTCTTACAGACCTATAATATTCATTATATAATGATAATATTCACTGTAGATTGGAGTGGAAAATCGTCACTCTCACATGATATCAACCTGACATGTTACAGTGTTGTAAGTATCAACAAAATGAAGCATAGATGAATGATGAATAGATTAAACTTGCCTACTGTAAGACACAATTTACGACTACCTAGCTACAAGAAACTCTGCTGTCAGCAATTTTTGTTTGATCTCTTTCAGGAAAACATCCATATATAATATAAAGGATATTAGGCCTGTATAATTATGATTCTAGTTAAATTTCATAGCATTTAACGTCAGAAATAAAGGACTTCTAATCTCTCGTAGCCATTCACTACCTTTATATCATACAATCCTTCAATCCTAACGCAACAATCCATTTTTAATAAATTACTTTCTATCCTCACCCTATTGGTAAACCTTTAATTCACAACTTCGTCCATATTTTAGAACCCATAATTTCCAATAGTTTCATTCTACAGGATTTACTCCTACTACTTAGCTTCAACAACTTACTATCAATTATTGTGCCATTTATCCCCTTTTCGTTATAATTTCCAGGGATGGAATTATGAAAAATTCCAAAAGAAGAAATCCGAGTGGCCATCGGAATATGCGAACAATATTAGTTCAAATTACAGTCTACGCAGACAATATAGTCCTGATATAAGAGGCAATTTGCAATAGGCTATAATCATTTGGGAAATGGAGCTTGATAAGAAAGGCACGATTAATAACGCCAGTTAAAATAAAATCTTGCATATTTGAAAGAAGCTTAAAGGTGTAAATATGGCGTGAAATGAGAAAATAATGAAATGAGAAGAGGAATTCACTGACCCCTGGCCACTACCACATTAGCCAAAAAAAAAAAAAATTGAAAAGGAATTTGAAGAAGAAATTTCAAATAAAAATAGAAAGACAGAAATACTAAATAATGTCTGCAACAGAATTTGAGTTGATGAGGAAACTCGACAGTGAAATACATGGAATAGAAAGATAAGAAAGAGAAGATCCCTTCTGAAATTGGAAAATTTCATATTACATGTGAAGGGTAAAATGTAGTCAAAATGTTTTTATTCCAAGGCACTAGTAATTACCAATCGAAATTTAAATCGTATACAAATAAATTTAATCAAATATGTGCAGTCATTTTTCACATAGACAATCAACTTTCCACTGAAGAAAATATTTGAAACATAGTTCAACATACTCTTTAGAAGTGATCAAAAGTGTTCAGTTGTTATCAAACTGGTCACAGTTGAAGATGTAGCCAGCCTGAAGTCATTGGCGAAGTTTCGAGGAATTTCACCGAGGAACAGACACACAGCAAGTGAGTGAAACACTCAATTTTATTAGTAGCGAGGAGCATATAGGCAGACGTGGTTGGTCAGGCGCGTCCCCTCCAGCTCCCAGCCGGCTGTTATAAACGGCATTCGGACGCACACTGGCGAACTCAAACTAGTGTTGAGAGAAACACGACTAACTAAACGAAATGATCTAAAAATTGCTGGCTACCACATTTAAAGGACAGACCATCCTGACGGACGAGCTCATAGTGGAACTGCACTTCTCATCAAGAAATCCTATACCCATCGATATGATCTACTTCTAAATCTACCCACTACTTCCACAGAGTCCCTTCAATCAACATCAGTGTCTATTTCCGTTAAACATCTTCCCAGACTCGTTAAACAAAAATTAGGTGTTTTACGAAATGAGGCCTATAATGTCTATCTGTCTACCCTCTCAGCAGAAGACATATCCCTTTGCTAATCACAGAATCCTTAAGAACCATGAAGCTTCTACTCCCTTGCGTCCAGGAGATGTTTCCTGGGCCTCTTCTGACAAAGACAAGGCCGAAATGTTTGCCCAACACCTCAAGCAAACATTTACTCCTCATTCCGAAACCTTAGACCTGTCTAATGCTGCGGAGACTGAGGACTTTCTGGACATATCATTACCTATGTCCTTGCCATACAAGGCAGTAACACATTCCGGGGTCAAGTATATAATGTCTCATCTGCCTATGCGCAAATCACCCGGATATGATTTAATCACCGGCCAAATTCTCCGTAATCTACCCGAGAAGGCAATTGTAATCTTGACCTACATTTATAATTGCATATTCAGAACTATCCACATCCCTCTCCTCTGGAAATATTCTGATATATATTCTGATATAATCTATTTCCCAAACCTGGAAAATCGCCATATAATCCCTCATCCTATCGTCCTATAAGTCTCTTTCCTACACTTTCAAAGGTTTTCGAAAAATATGCTGTAAAAACGAATAATGCCTTCCATTGAACCCTTCAATATCCTCCCAAATCATCAATACGGCTTCAGAAGTAAGCATTCTAATGTCCAGCAAGTGTTTCGCGTCGTAGATTACATTTCCTCTTCCCTTGAGCGCAAAGAGTACTACCCAGGAGCTTTTTTGGGTGTTTCCCAAGCATTTGATAGAGTCTGGTACAGTGGTCTTCTGTTTAAACTTAAATCCATATTCCTCGTATAACTTACCTTATCCTCAAGTCTTACTTATCCAACCGTTTCTTTAGAGTTCGACAAGGATTAGATTACTCCGATTTCTGCCAAGTGGAAGCGGGAGTTCCTCAAGGTAGTGTGCTTGGACCTATCCTATTTATCCTGTACAGCACTGACATCCCTATCTTTCAAAGTACCCTCTGAGCTCTATTTGCGGACGACAAAGCTATCCTATCCTCCCACCCCAATCCTAAAACTATTTCTAAAAACCTACAAGATCACCTCGAAAAAAATCAAACAATGGTGTGGCAAATGGAGAATAAAAGTCAATAAAGAATGCGTTCAAGTTAATTTCCAGCTGCGGAAAAAATACTTCCCTGAAATTGTGAAATTTAACAATATTCCTTTACCCCATTTAAATTCCGTTCGTTACCTTGGATTTCATCTTGCCTAACGACTTACATGGGGAAAACATACTAAAATTAAAAGACAAGAACTCAATCAGCTATATGGATTTCTATACAGACTCATGAATAAGAACTCCAATCTTAAGATTGAAAACAAACTGACCTTATTACGACCAATCTGGACTTACGGGGTAGAAATCTGGGGTGCCGCCAAGCCTTCCAACATCCAACAAATCCACTCCTTTCAATCCAAATCCCTCAGAATGATCGCAAATTCTCCCTATTATCTATCCAATTTCTACCTTTACCACGATTTTAATATCCCCTTTGTTCAAGACTTCATTTCTTCCCGCTTCACCCTTTTCCACAGTAAACTGCCATTCCATCCTAATCCACCAGCGCAGACCATGTCTTCAAACTCCAACCCCTACAACCCTCCCCGTCGACTCAAACGAATTTTTGATCTCCTGGGGACATAATCTGTACATAATTTGAGAGTGGTGTCATTGGTCACACTTCTCTCCTCATGTGATTGACATTGTATGTCATTTTTACCTCATTGTGATCAAATTACAAAATGTTTTTAATTAACAGAATGTATTAAATAAATAAAAGTTTAATAATAAAAAAGTTCAACATACAACCATATGTTGTCATTCCTTGTTTTTTTTTTTTGAAACATCAATAGAAAAATGTCACAATTCTCAGCTCTTGAAATTATGAGACAGGGATATTATCTTTTGTCACAACCTCTCTTCAATATTTCATTTGAAGAAATTATTAAGTAACTTTCAGTTATTGTTGGACAAAAGAAGTTATTCTTTCATACCTTATATTATCGGAGAGGATGTACAGAAACCAATGAAGACGGAGAATATAAGGTATGAGAGTTCTATATTCATTGGTGGTAGAAATAATAATAACCCTTTAAGTTATTCTTTCTTAGTGGAAGCGGGAGTTCCTCAAGGTAGTGTGCTTGGACCTATCCTATTTATCCTGTACACTGCTTACATCCCTACCAATCCAAGCACCCTCTTAGCTCTATTTGCTGACGACAAAGCTATCCTATCCTCCCTCTCTGATCCTAAAACTGCTTCTAAAAACCTACAAGATCACCTTGTAGGTTTTTAGAAGCAGTTTACTCCATGTACAGTGGAAAGTGCAGTGTACTCCATGTACAGTAGAAAGTGGAAAAAAGAGCTTTTCCACTTTCTACTGTACATGGAGTACCTACACTTTCAAAGATGATTTTAAATGTAAGAAAAAAAAAACGCGATTGAAGCATTAGATCTTCAGGATTCTAATAATTAAATAAGTAATTATAATGTTATTANTTTTGGGTTAATTTTTTTAAAATTATAATTTTCGACAGCCTATTTTACTTTTTCATTATAATACCTTATAATGTCTACCGCACCAATAACTTAATATTCTCATTAATAATCCAGTAAATTTTTGGAATACATTTCAGGGCTTTATCAGTTGTTTAAACTTGCGATAGACGTAAAGTTGTCAGTTCGAGTGCACTAAAAATTATCATTTTTGTTTACATTCAGTGGCATGAGGTAAATGTCTTTTGGCAGTATTATTATTTTTAGTAAGTTTGTTTGCTTGAAATTGTTAAAGTTCTAGAAGTAACTCAATTTGCTATTTGGTGTGACTTATAATTTCAGTATTGAACAAAAGATAGCTCAAACGTATTTTGATCAAGTAAATCCTTAAATTAATCCGTAAAACAATTTTTTTTTTTTCATTTTGGTTGATTGATTTATGATACTTTGAAGTTTCGTGATTTGTATTCAGGTAAATTTTCTTTTTGTTTATTTTCTCAAATCAAATCAACTATTGTAATAATTTTGAAAAATCCAAAAATTAAACCCTGAACCTCACCCAAAATAGAAAATCTGCTATACAAGAAATGTATTTTTGAAAAATTTAACGTGGGATTAAATATCGCTACTGAAATCATTATTTTTAAAATCTGTTGTTTACGAAATTTCTCAAAGACAGGATAATCGAATTTAATGAAATTTAGGAATTTATTTCCATCGGACATATTGAGCTTAATTCAATAACTTTAAAGCTAGGAAATTGAGCCTTAAAAGTTTAAAATTGCTCTAACATCCAATCAATTAATATATCAAACAAGGATTGGCTGCTGACGAACGCAAGAAGCTGTACATTTTCTGTAAGTTTCCAACTGTTATCCTGCAAATAGGTGGTGCTTGTTAGAGAAGGCGAACTGCCCAAGTGTTTCTATTTAAGTGTTTTGATTTATAACTAACTTTAACTAAATATTTATAATAAAAAAAAGAAANGTGGTAAATGAATTAATATGTAATAAATTGAACAGCTAAAGTTAAAAAGGAATCCTCTGTAGTAGTGCTACATCCCACATTTAATAGTGTGGTTATTCGCTTTCCGACCCCTGTTGATCAAGTTAATTGATAAGTTGCGCTAGAAAATGGTTACTTGTTACGTACGTGTTACGTATGGTTGGCTCGTGGCTCGCTAAGTGAAAAGTCAACTACACACTTTATGGATGGAGTAATATATTTAATTATCAACTGTTGAAAGTATGTAAAAGCAGAAGTGGAAATAAAAATAAAAAATACATGAAAATTAAATTCTGGAACTATTTTAAACAAAATTATTTATCTAGATAATTTATTTGTGTTATTTAATATATTTTTGAAATATATCATTAAAATTCACAATTAATGCAAAAATTTACGTGACTTTGCTAGAATGGATATATCTCCAGAGGCTCAAATTTCAAAATTCCCATTAAAGGTTTAATCTGCAAAATAACGGTTATGCTGCTCCATTTCTTGAACATTGTTATACTAAAGAGCTATATTTTTTAATAATGGAATAACCAACTCATTCCATTAAGATTATATATAAAACAGTTTATAAATTATTTATTTAGTTACTTGACTTTAATAGAGAACACCGTTAATTTACAGAGTTCTTTCAAAACAAGACACATCTACTGTTTCGGTTTGCCTATCACAAATTTCAAGCAGTGACAAAAGAAAATCCTGTCAAAAATGTTTTATATATTTGAGTTTGTCACAAATAATTCAGTTTTGTGATTATTAGTTTTAGTAAGAACTTACTATTGAAGTTTGAAATTTATTATACCTTGACTGAAATATATAGCACGTAGAGAGTTAGAGAGAAGATACAGCATATTTTTAGCTATAATATTACTTTTTTGGTTAATTATTTTTCCCTAGTGTTCCTTAAGTATATGGATACTTTAACTACTTGTCTAACCTATACTTTTGACTATTTAAAAGTGATATGCCTAATATTATTAAGATACTGATAGTCAACTAGTCATAGCTTCTTGACAGTTTAATACAAATTTAGAATTAAGATAAACACTAATTCTTATAATATACTTTCGCTGTGTGACTCTTAAATTTTTTCTTTATCAATAAACGAATGTGTGTTGTGTTTCATAACCAAACTAAATTTTATGTCCACTTCAGCGAAATCCGCTTTTACTTGTACTTGAAATTTCAGGTCATTCTTCACATCACACTTCACACACACATATGCACATTCACATAAAGAAATGAATATCATTTTTGCAAGGTATGCCCGTAGAAAATATCAAAATATTTTTTTTTTAAATTCTATTTCATTGGTCAATTTATTATATACTTTTTTTTATAAAATACAATATAATGTAAATAACTATAACACTCTATAAATTATTTATTTAGTTACTTGACTTTAATAAAGAGCTCCGTTAATTAACAGAGTTCTTTGAAAGCAAGACACATCTACTGTTTCGGTTTGCCTATCACAAATTTGAAGGAGTAACAAAAAGATATTGCTGAACCCTCTTAGAAATGTTTAATTTTAAAGTATCTTATTAGATACATTACTTTGGAATACTGCTAAATTTCACCAATAATATCACTGCCTCTCAGATGAATTCGGAAATATAATATATTTTAGTACAAAATATTCTCTAGGGAAACATATACAAATTTAACAATTGAGAATTGTATACTTCATTTTAATATAGCGTTGTAGGATGCACAATAATATTATTATTGCATTTAATTTTTCGAAGACATTAATTACGAATAATTAAGTATAACAAAAAAAATTGACTGTTTGTGAGACGAATTTAATTTAAGAGTTGAATGGAGCATCTCTCGAGCCTTAAGTTTTGTAAAATAACTTCGCACACAAATTTTTAGATTATTGCAGGAAAACTCAAAATTTAAAATGTATTTTGGTTATTGAAAAAAAATTTAGAAGTTTTTAAGATTTTTAATATTATTATTTTCGTTTAATGTAGTAGTGGGCTTAATGGTTATTAAAATGTGAAGAAATTCCAAATCCAATAGGCATAAATTCTCATTAATTACTTAGTTATGTCTATATGAAGCAGTCAAATTCCCATAGTAAGCGTTTTCAGCAACAAAGTTTTACAACGCAAAGTTATGAAAATAAAATTTTACCCCTAATACATTTCTAATCAAAAGTATAATAAAGGTTTCACGATGTTGGTCATTTTTGTTTTGCTATAAACACTATTCAATAGCTTGGAAGAGAAAACCTACTTACCTCAATTAGTTTTATATTTGTTCACGTAGGCTTCGACGGTCGTCAGATGTATTTACCGTTTCTTCTTCCGGGTTGGACCGTGTCAAATTGGTGTTATTTGCCGAGCTTTTGCGCATCATGTGATGACTTCTTTAGGGCTNAAAAAAAAAATTGCACCGTTTGTTTTGTTTTCAATAAAATGAGTTCACATCATTCAAATTTTAAAGTTGTATAAATATCCCCTGAGGACAATCAGAATAGTGTCCTGATATATCAATGACATCCAGTTTGACGTCGAAGAAAGATAAGGATAATCAAAATCCTTATCTTACTAAATAAATTCTTAATTACCTAAATAAATTTGAGTATATGAACTTCATTTTTAACTGATTCCTCTTGTGTGGAGAAATAGAGAGTTAAAACCAATCCAATTTTAGTCAACAATTTGCTGAAAGCCTCTAAAATTTGAACTTAATTAATTGTACTAATTAAAGGATTCCAAATACATGTTTGATCTATTACTAGCTATATTTTTCGCAACACTAATTATAATAAATAAAAAAAATTTAAATTTTCCTTTACCACAACCCCCTGTATCGCTCGGCGGATTTCACTCAATGCCGAAGTCATCTACTACGTATTTTAATAAATTTCGGGCGCTTGTGAGCTCAAAGACAAATGTAGTATAATTATTATTTATCTTTTTGTAAAATGTTTGTTGGCTAAATACATTTTCCATGTTAACTAAATACATGGAAAATGTATTTAACCAACATACAGTTCTTGGATCAAGTGCCTACGACTTTTGAAACTAAAACGGCACAGATATATGTTGAATCCTTTACTTCATTTAAATTGCTTAGTAAAAAGGAAATAAGGCATTTAATGAACCTGGCCGGTTCCATTGAGACACGCTCCCAAGATTGTAGATGAGATTTTTTCTCTATCCACCCGAGCGACTTGGCAAGCCCACCACAGCCTTTCAAATTCGAATATGGAGAAGGACAAAACTTAAGCACCTATAGAATCCTTACATCTTGTACCAGGTAAACCATCTAGCCGGTTCCATAGATACACGCTCCCAAGATTGTAGATGATATTTTTCTTCTATCCACCCGAGCGACTTGGCATGCCCACCACAGTCTTTCAAATTCGTACATGGAGAAGAACAAGAGCTTCAGCACCTATAGAATCCTTACATCTTGGACCAGGTAAACCATCTAGCCGGTTCCATAGAGACACGCTCCTAAGATTGTAGATGAGATTTTTTCTCTATCCACCCGAGCGACTTGGCAAGCCCACCACAGCCTTTCAAATTCGAATATGAAGAAGGACAAAACTTAAGCACCTATAGAATCCTTACATCTTGGACCAGGTAAACCATCTAGCCGGTTCCATAGATACACCCTCCCAAGATTGTAGATGATATTTTTCCTCTATCCACCCGAGCGACTTGGCATGCCCACCACAGCCTTTCAAATTCGTACATGGAGAAGGACAAGAGCTTCAGCACCTATAGAATCCTTACATCTTGGACCAGGTAAACCATCTAGCCGGTTCCATAGAGACACGCTCTCAAGATTGTAGATGAGATTTTTTCTCTATCTATCCGAGCGACTTGTTAAGCCCACCATAGCCTTTCAAATTCGAACATGGAGAAGGACAAAAGCTTCAGCACCTATAGAATGCTGTTGGCGGAAAGATGTCATGTTAGCTCAAAGTTTTTTTTTCCTGAAGATATCTGATCATCCTGGCATACATATAGAGTAAGGAGCACTAGAATAAGTGAGAATACATCATGTTTGGTTGCAATCCGAAGTTATTTGTTATTATTTACATTACATTTTTGTAAAATTCACCAAAATCGAGATTAGTGTGCTAGGTAAGTCCCACTACAACGAATCACAAGATTGTTAAGGCACGTTTAATCTGTTGAACATGTCCTTAGGGGTTCTAAGTTATTGCATTTTAATAGAAAGCAATATAGTTTTATTTGATATATTTTGGCTATATGTACATCCATACTTACTTTTTCAATGTCTTGCCTCGCTTTAAGAGATGTGACAATCTTGCGAGCGCTGCAGTATAAGTGAATTGAGGGTTGGTGTGGTTGACATGAGGATAATAGAGGCTGTAGACGGAGCTTTGAGATCCCATCGTTCTGTGATGACCTTGCTTTTGTTGTTGGAGAGGGTTAAGTATGGAAGGATTTATTTAGGCTTGGTATTGAATCAAACCTCCTCCTCGACAGATTTTAACCTCTGAAGAACTTAATCAAGGGTAATGGCTTGAACTCTCACCGATGTGTCAATGCCAGATACATGAGGAAAAGATGGATTTTTGTCGTAAGAGGGTGCTTAGTTGAACATAAGCGAGAAACCTAATACTCTGAGTAATGAATATATTTTTGAAATATATCATTAAAATTCACAATTAATGCAAAAATTTACGTGACTTTGCTAGAATGGATATATCTCCAGAGGCTCAAATTTCAAAATTCCCATTAAAGGTTTAATCTGCAAAATAACGGTTATGCTGCTCCATTTCTTGAACATTGTTATACTAAAGAGCTATATTTTTTAATAATGGAATAACCAACTCATTCCATTAAGATGCGAAAAATGTATTCGTAGACAAAATGCTCTCTTTTGTATAAAGAAAAAAAATTTAAATCTTTAAATAAATGTTGAAATAAAAGCTATTCAATACTGATTAGCAGATCTTGATGATCATCAGAGGATCAAGTTATTGTACCATTCTTATGCCTATTACCTTCCCTTATATGCGACTTTAATGACACGAATTTCTCTTAATTATTTTAAGTATTTGTACACACATGTGTGCTTGTTCTTAAAACTTCTCCGATAGAGTAGTCCACACAAATTCACAGACATTCGGTCTCACATCCTACCTTGGGACCTTTGAATTACTCTCTTACTCTCGTGAGAGTGTGCGTACGGCGAGTAGGGAGGGGAGTGGATAAGGTTGCTCTCGTGTTCATATTTTAAGGTATTATATATATATAAAAAAAATATTCTTTTGGCAAATTATTGCATGAGTTTATCTTGACAAAAAGTGAGAAGAGAAATAACACTGAACGTATCAGTTGCGAAGTACATTTTTTAAAACATTTATTGTCATATAATTATTAAATTCATGTGAAGTAGTTAACCAAAAATACTCCAATCTACTTTGTCAACCAAACCGCTTAGCTCCAGCCTGGAGGTGTTTGTTTTTATTTATTTATTTTAACTCTTTTTGGCTTTAAATATCAAATGAGTCAATTTCTATAGAAATACTATTTTTTTTCACTGTAGTGTGGCCGCTAAAAATGTGATGTAATGAAATTAAAATTTTCTAATAGGTACAGCATCGAGACAGTTCTCAACCGATCAAAGGATTAGGATTATGATCAGGTTATAGGGCGATCAACATCATGGTTATTACGCCGATCAAAGGTTTTCGCTACCTTAACAAATTATATTATATTTTCCGAGTTTCGTTTTATCTCTGACAGATGGTTTTCATCCATATAATTGTAGGTTATATTTATTAAAAGAAAATCCGGCATATGAAAACAGTAAATTGTTTATAATGTTTTTAGTGATTTTAATTAAATCGGAAGACGTTAGAAAGAAACTTCAGCTGAAACCGTAGTTCTGAGTAGGGATTTTGTTCTATCTGTAATCCAAAGTGATTTTCGTAACAAAGAAATATGTATCCGTATTGGTGGAGTGAATTTATAAACTTTTTTTCTATTTTTGATATTTTTCATCACTATTTTGAAGTGATATTAGGGTAATATATACAGTAGAGAGTAAATTATATAATTTTATTTGTAGCGAAATTGATGACAACTATGGTATAAAATTTAACCAATTCTTCCCTCTTTTTTGATCTTTTACTTGCTGAGCATTTTCAGAATCAATGATTCCAACCTCGGAGCTCAGTCACCTTATAATGTATTGAATGCACCTGGAGCTGACAAAGCAGGAACATTCATTATATGGTGACTGGAAATAGCATATTGAGTATAGTTTAAGAGTCAAGCATACTTAATTATATATATTTTTATACATTTTTATATATTTATGAAAATATACATTTTGTAACAATTTGCAGCAATTTTTAACTTACACGAAAAATAATTAATTCGCCTTTAATCAATAAAATAGTTTCTATAAAAATAAAAAAAAATAAAAATGAATAGTTAGAGCTGTATTCAGAAAAGGGTTGAAAAATGTTAATTTCTTGTTAATTGTAAATCATATATTGTATTTCATTGTTCTTACCTCGGTTGAATAAAAATACTGTTAAATGAAAAAATGTCAATGTAATATATTATAATAATATTGAATGAATGTCATTCCAGCCTTGGCTTGATAAAAGCCCTCTGGTAAAACCTAATATATAAGATTATTTACAATAGATCTATCGGCCACATACGTCTGAAAGTGCGGAGAGGATGATTAGTGGTAGATATAGATGAGATGGTAATAAGATTCTTAAGTTGAGATTCTTGAGATGAGACNTTCAAGTATTATTGTATTCTCATGACATTTTATTTCTACAGCCCTGAAGATGGCTTACAATGTAAGCCGAAACGTTGGCAGATAATCCTTTATTAAAAAATAAATTTTTTAAATTTGTGTTTTTCGAATCTACCTTGACCGAACCCCAACTAAAATCACCTAAGCTTTTACCTAATGTACAATGTGAAGGACAAAAATTCCATTGGAGCAGGTATGCACAATTTTTTTATTACGTTATTGGGCTATATGTGAATATGTATATGAACATCAGTGGTTTTCTACTAGTTTTATATCAACATCTAAAAAGGTGGCTTCGTCTTTAGATACATTCCATGTGAAATTTATGGAAAACGCCTTATTCAGGTCATCCAGGAATGTAAATAGGGATTCATAAAAATATCATCCAGATATATTTTCCATACGAGAGGTCGAATATAATATTTTATATATAGAATATATA
>KZ810955.1:13238-25971 GCA_000696205.2 Oncopeltus fasciatus | reverse complement strand
TATTTATATTCTATATTTTTATAAAACCGCTTATGAAGAAAACATATTTAAGAATATACTTTTTATAGTTGAACAGGCCCATGTATTTTTAAAATATAGAAACCAAATTTGGTCTTCTCATGTAAACTGTTGAATGAATTAATTTCAGGCTGAAACCGGATGATGGGAACAAAATTTATAAACATATCATCGTCATAATTAGTGTTACGGAATAATTTATTGATCTTTACAGATGAATAATTTAGTTTTCCTAACATTTATGTTTTATAGCATTCTAAGGGAAGAGACATATTAAACTAGATTTTAAAACTGCGAAGGTCGAGGAGGAGCTTCCCCCACTCTTCTCGTCCAAACGTACAAAAGGCAGCCTTAGTAATCCTCAAGAACTCATTTTTCTCTCTTTCTTGGTTGATTAAATAAGTCATTTTTTGGAAAAACTTAGTGTATCCTGAGCCGATAACCTACCTTGGTTGCCTACGGTCACTTTTACGTGGTGAATTTTCATGGGTTTTCTTAATTATTGTACAAGGAATTTCGCTTTGCTATAACGCCTGGCCTATCTTGAATCAAATTCAGCTAACGGAAAGGGCAGATTGTTATAAAAAAAAAAAGTATATATAGATACGTTTATTGATATCACGGAATAGATTACAGTTTCGGCGTTTATCTATATTTAATGATGAGAAATCTATTTTAAACAGCTCCTACTCGGGGTACTCTTTGTACTCAATACATAAAATCCTCAAGATTTCATGGTATCTAAGAGAGTTGAGATATGGTGTATCTTCTGTAGATGCTAACCCACTTTTCGCTGTAGGCGGATGCGAAGCGTCAATTTCCCGTCTGATGGAATGGTTTGTAGCAATTTGCTTCTATTGATGCAGTCTTACTACATTTCACTAACCAGAAACGCTTGAGTGAATGTAATTAACTTCCAATGGGTTTGTGCATCGCCGCTTTCAGGCCGTTCCAACATCATTCATGGAATTCAGTAGCCCTTGATGTCATTAATTGCTTTTAGAACAATTTAAAAAATGGATAATCTATGTGTAGGAGAAAGTTTGATTTCAGGTGTAGAAATATTTGCAAAGTCT
Organism: Oncopeltus fasciatus; assembly: GCA_000696205.2. NCBI lineage: Eukaryota > Metazoa > Arthropoda > Insecta > Hemiptera > Lygaeidae > Oncopeltus > Oncopeltus fasciatus. The sequence continues at coordinate 24,877 of KZ810955.1, read as the reverse complement.
ACGTACAGCCAATATGTTCTCGGTTTAAGAGTTAAAGCTTTTCACAGGGCATAATGACGGACGTTTCTCATAAAGCAAGTGAGTATTGGGCGTAGAGAATTCAAGGGTATAACTTTGAAGGCAAGGGTATAACTTTAGCTAGAAACATGGGATTAGTGACAAATGGTATTAATTTAACTGTCGCTGCAGTGCATTTAAGTATATGTGTGAGGAAAACATTTACTGAAAGATTGCATTAATAACTCATTTTTATACCAAACAAATCTAAAATTCTATTCCGAGATCAAATCTCAATAGCCTAGGTACTGAAAAAACAGCATGATTTTTTAGCCTTTGTTTTTATGGTAAATAATTAGATGTAATTATAACTATTGCAAATTTTATGTAAATAGTTATGGAGAGATAATGCAATTATCTCCTATTCAAATAAATCGTCTAACTCATTTTGAATCTATGCTACATTGAATAAGCTAAAATTTATTTTGTTTTTTCAGAGATATATTCTGAGCAAGTTCTCCATTATTGAATGGATTATTTATTATTTCTTTCTACTTCTCTTTTAGTCACTTGTGGAGAGAAATGCTATCTACAGCTTGCCACCCCATGTATCGTTAAAAGCTTGCCCAGGGTGGGATTTGAACCCACAGAGCCAAATTGCTAGACACAAACAGGTCTCCTAGGCTACCTCACTGCCCCTTTTTAGAATTATATTTCTGACTTGTTTGAAAGTATCCTTGGTCTTATCCAGGAAAGCAAGGTAAGTTTCAATTTATTAAACTTTTAAAAACTTAGAAAATAATTTTCTAGCTAAGAATTAACTGTTGGGATGGTCGTTGAGCTATTTAAAAATAGTTTGGGCAAGACAATTTGTTGTGCTTGCATGGATTAGGAACTAATCTTACCTGAGGTGTAATTCTCTCACTCAACTGGCATCAATAACATTGTATACATCCTTATGAATTACGTAGCTGAAGAGATTGAGCGGCCTGATTCGGCCAGGTCTAAGCTGACTGGGTGGCTCCTTCAGGACAGGGTTGCTCAGAGACCGGACGGACTCCCGCCGGTTGGGCACTTCCCCGGGGTTACATGACAGGTGAGAGGCTGTGTGTCCCGCTCTCACTGCTTACACAACGCCATACTTCCAGGACTGGCCTTCCAGCCACCGACTGACCTCCATCCGCCCAATACTGGACCGAATTCAGGCTGGCTTGCCCCTTTCCCCAGGACTACCAGATTCAGCAACCTATTAGAAGTAAAGGTTGTCTGGACTAAGGCGGCGGGGATAAAGAAAATACAACTCCCGTAAAGATTTCCTCGGATTCTATCACTGACTTTTCGTTGGCTGGCCTCAAATTGAATTAGAATATTTCTAAACATTTAATACAATTATTTCATTTTTACCGGTCTTGAAACAGTCAATCAATCAATTAGAATACCATCCAATTTTGCACTGATCCTAATTTTATGCAGGAACTGCACTTAAACTATATTCTTGGAAGATACTTCAAGATGAGGGATTGGACAGAGATGCGGTCTAGAAAATTGTGGAAAAATAACTAGTTTATAATTCAAAAAGTTATTATTTCCAACGTTTCAGCCTAAATTCAGGCAATCTTCTAGGCAATGGGGTTGATGAAGCGATAGTGTCACCGATATTGGAGGGATAGGACATCGATGTCATTTGCCTATAATTTTTAAAATAAAGGATCTATCTATGCAAACAGTTGGATTTGTTCGTTCATGGCTGAATTTGCTTGAAGGAAAGCATTAGATAAACTCCACATTGAAAATATGATAACTTTGTTAATGATAAAATCATGATTTATAGTCATAATTTATTAAAACTTTTATTTTATAAAACAGTTTTGTTTTTTTATTGCATATTATGGAAAACATATAAGAACGTCGTCTCCAATGTTTTCTGGATCTTCTTATTTATAAATATAGAAACCAAATTAGTTATATAGGCATCTTATTGCAAGCCATTGAAAGAACTCATTCTTTTCTGACATCGGATAAGAGAAAATACTATGTNATATATATATATATATATATATATATATACATGTTTCTTTTTTGTTCTTTTATATTCGAAATTCCTAAACGAAAGATTCAGGCATTTAGAATCTTTTCTAAAAAATTCAAAATTTAGGTTCCATTTTGCAAACCATAAGATGTATTTGAATTGGCTGACATCGGCTGAGGAGAAGGGTGGCTAAGGGGATAACCAACATACAAAATCGTAATATCTTCATGGCAATAGATATCGTAAGAAATTTATAAAGCGTAATACGTTTTTTCTAGCGTAAATGTAATTTCTAACACTTATATTCTAAAACACTTTTATGAAAAATACATATTGAGAATGATAATAAGGGTTCGGCGGTTCCTTTTTGCAAGAACAAAAACAAAGTTATTTTGGCTATCTTTTGCAAACCATTTGTCGCATTCGTTACTGGCTCAGAATGTAGAGAGAAGAGGGGATTATAAATGGAAATAATATTATTTAAATTAATAACATTAATTTCTTTATTATTATGATTATTATTCTGAGAAAAGAGGTAAAAGAATGCAATAATCTGCTGTATACGTCCTCAAATGTTTAAAGAGGAATGGAATGTATGGGGGACGGTTTGAGTGTTCCCTACACCACACATACACAGCACATAATCAACCTTAGCGACATTTACTTTTCCTTTCTTTGTCTTTCTTTTCTTCCACGTTCTCTCGTCGTTTTACATAAACTTGGGAAATCTCTCTAGGATAAAGTTCCTAGATATAGTTTCTAATTTACACCATAGAAGTATTTGCAGTTATCTCTGCACTGCAATTTTATGATAGCTCCATACTGAATGTTTTTTCTTTTAAATTGCTAATAGGTCATAAGGTAGAAATTTCTTATCTGATCTGAATTCCTTTCTCCACCTACCTTATTTTTTTAAGCCCTCCTAAAATCTATAGAATGTTCAATACGTGTTCTCCACCGACGGAGTTCTTCATAACTAGGCAGTTATGAATGGAGGTCCATAGAATGATCATAGTTTGCTTTCTCGTCCGAAGAACATTAACGGAGTATAAACTGTAGTACAAGTTATGTAATATTTTTTCCCCACTTTCCCCTTGACGCATTCTACGCTGTGATATAGAAGCTCGAGGAAGTCTTTAACACCAGTTTTTTTTTCTGTGGCAGGATTCGCCCGAGTGGCCCTTCAGATGAGGCGTCATTCTGGCAGAGGAGACAGTATGTGATATGGTTCCGCTGAGCTGCTTAAAGGCATTTTCTCCTTTGCTACATAACCTATAGTTACTAATCATGTGAAGTTTCTCTCATCTCTAGAATTAAATCCGGCAGTTGAGTAAACTAAGCGAATAGTAATTGGAGTATGTTTGCAGATATAATTAGCTAATATAAATTGGATTCATTTTTTACCTGTAGTAATCATTAAAATATTGGATTCTTAACTTCTCTCAATAATTAATTATCTTGGAAACTTCAATACATAATAATAAAAATTATTTTTAAAAAACTAGCTATCATTCAATATAGCAAAAACTCCCTGGAAATTGAGATAGTAAATAACATTTGCCAACACCGATTACTTGGAAGGCTAACCACACTGATAGTCAAAGCATTATTGTCATGGTTCAATTTTGCCTATTAACGGTTTTTCTATCCTTATACTGCGGCATTAGTGCCTGTTGTTTGAAATAGATAAAAAAAAACATGCAAATGCTGCCCCCTTTTCAAATAAGTTAGTGGTTTATTAAAAGCGCTCGAAATCCTTCTAAATACAGCATGATTTCCATTTAATATTTTATTATCTAACCATAACCCTTATTCGTTTTAGCGACAGCCCTGAAAATATTTTAGGAACAGTATTCTTAAAACTCACTGAATAGTATAGGATGTCAGAAAGACTGATGATACTTTTCGGTGAAGGGGGAGGGGGTACTTATAGGTTCGAAAAACCATATTATAGATTTTTACAATTGATTTTCATTTTTCCAAAATAAAATTTGGAAATGTTTTCTAAAATTCTGAAGTAATTCCTCGTGTACCAGTTGCCTCTTTAACTACTACAGTGAGACGGCACCAGTGATCTAACTCAGCAGACAACTCATTAAAAACAATACTTGCTGGCATCAGTTTTTATCGTATCTACACAAATAGATGATTTTCAAATGACGATTTATGGTTAATAAAACACTATAATGAAATGTGGAACTTTAGTTTGAGGCTTCACCGGAAACATAAGTCTTAAATAAACGGTTCTTTTTCGAATTATTTAAGTTGGAAAAATGGTTTCATTAGAAAATAAAGAATGTCTTACAACAATAAACTCCGAGAGGTAGGACTCCCGAAATTGCAGCAGATTTCCGAATAATAAGGTATACAGTTGAGCGGTTGGTGGACTCTGCTGAATAAAGATTTTGGCATCCTCAGAGATACATGTATCATTTCCAGGAACTTTTCACCAATGTTGATCTGGCAAGGAGTTGAAACCTCCTGACAAAGATTATATACCCCTGGCTACCGCTAAGTTCAAAACAATAAGGCTCTTGAAATGGACGGAATCTCTTCGAAAACATTCATATATGAAGAAAAATCTTCAAATCCTACCTTAGGACTGGTAGGGGACAACAATATATCCTATACGCAAGAAATAATCATTTAATCTACAATAACTATTATGCAATCTCTCTGTTACAACTTGAATATAAGATATTGCCATTGATATTCTAGTAACTTCGCTGTTATGCTGAACAACTTATTGGATGTTGATAAGGAAAATTTTCGAGGGTAGGTCCACTTGTCATATTTTCAACAAGTCCCACCTTTTGTCGACTCAAAAGTCCCTACAGTAATATTAACATGATTGAACAAACCCGCGTTCTCATTACTGATCTAATAATCCATCCTAAACAAATATGTGTGATGGAGAGAATGCTATGTTACGTGAAGTTCAACCTGGCCTGAAAGTAGCGCTTGAGTCCTCGAAAGGTCTTAGGAACTCACTAGCAAGATTACATGAATGAGAAGACAGTGAGAAACTCGCCAGGAAGGTAATATACTGGTCCATAGCCCAGTCCAGCTGTTAGGTTGTGATATCGACCTAGATATAGCTTTTCGAGAAGTATAAGGCTCATGTATTAATCTAGGAGATTCTTCCTATGAACTAGGGCTAGTGGAGAATGAGGTAAGATGAGGCCCGAGAAGTGAGTTAAGATGGAGTGGTTCAAATGGTTAAATGTAGCTTTGAGAAGGTTGAAGATTTCATCTAAATCTCTTGCAATTTAATGTATTTGTAGTGAAAGAAATTGGGGCAATCTATTTGTATGAAAAGTTTAATGGGAGTTTACTCAGAACCACTTGAGGTTTCTCAATACACCCGCGAGGTCTAAATCCACTGAACTCCTGCTCAACTAAACCCATACATGAGTGTGAGACATGGACGATAACCAAGGCTAAGAGCAGTAAACATGATCGTAAAAATTCTACGATCCATGTTTAGATTTGATGCATCAATAGAAGACAAGGTCTGTTGAGCAGTACGAACCACATGCTTTACTTGTTATACCAGGGCCAGAACATAGCTATGCCTACCAGAATGGTTACATTAATTCAGTCTAACCGTGTGACCCGTGTGGACAAGAGAGATTCCGTAGAAAAGATTAAGTGAAAGAGTCGGTTGACCTAAAAGTTAGCGTAGTAGTGTGTCTCAGGGCACATATTTGGTGTGCGGGGTTGACTGCATTGTAAAGGGACAAATAGCGAGGTGGCCTTCACTCAACTACTTGTGTTGTTCAGCCCNAAGTTGGAAAAATGGCTTCATTAGAAAATAAAGAATGTCTTACAACAATAAACTCCGAGAGGTAGGACTCCCAAAATTGCAGCAGATTTCCGAATAATAAGGTATACAGTTGAGCGGTTGGTGGACTCTGCTGAATAAAGATTTTGGCATCCTCAGAGATGCATGTATCATTTCCAGGAACTTTTCACCAATGTTGATCTTGCAAGGAGTTGAAACCTCCTGACAAAGATTATATACCCCTGGCTACTGCTAAGTTCAAAACAATAAGGCTCTTGAAATGGACGGAATCTCTTCGAAAACATTCATATATGAAGAACAATCTTCAAATCCTACCTTAGGACTGGTAGGGGACAACAATATGCCCTATACGCAAGAAATAATCAATTAATCTACAATAACTATTATGCAATCTCTCTGTTACAACTTGAATATAAGATATTGCCATTGATATTCTAGTAACTTCCCTGTTATGCTGAACAACTTATTGGATGTTGATAAGGAAAATTTTCGAGGGTAGGTCCACCACCAACAAGTCCCACCTTTTGTCGACTAAAAAGTCCCTACAGTAATATTAACATGATTGAACAAACCCGCGTTCTCATTACTGATCTAATAATCCATGCTAAACAAATATGTGTGATGGAGAGAATGCTATGTTACGTGAAGTTCAACCTGGCCTGAAAGTAGCGCTTGAGTCCTCGAAAGGCCTTGGGAACTCACTAGCAAGCTTACATGAATGAGAAGACAGTGAGAAACTCACCAGGAAGGTAATACACTGGTCCATAGCTCAGTCCAGCTGTTAGGTTGTGATATCGACCTAGATATAGCTTTTCGAGAAGTAGAAGGCTCATGTATTAATTTAGGGGATTCTGCCCAAGAACTAGGGCTAGTGGTGAATGAGGTAAGATGAGGCCCGAGAAGTGAGTAAGATGGAGTGGTTCAAATGGTTAAATGTAGCTTTGAGAAGGTTGAAGATTTCATGTAAATCTCTAGCAATGTAATGTATTTGTAGTGATGATACAAAAGAAATTGGGGAAATCTATTTGTATGAAAAGTTTAACGGGATTTTACTCAGACTCACTTGATGTTTCCCAATACACCCGCAAGATCTAAATCCACTGAACCCCTGCTCAACTAAACCCATACATGTGTGTGAGACATGGACGATAACCAAGGCTAAGAGCAGTAAATATGATCGTAAAAATTCTACGATCCATATTTAGATTTGATGCATCATTAGAAGACAAGGTCTGTTGAGCAGTACAAACCACATGCTTTACTTGTTATACCAGGGCCAGAACATAGCTATGCCTACCAGAATGGTTACATTAATTCAGTCTAACCGTGTGATCCGCGTGGACAAGAGAGATTCCAGTAGAAAAGATTAAGTGAAAGAGTCGGTTGTCCTAAAAGGTAGCGTAGTTGTGTGTCTCAGGGCGCATATTTGGTGTGCGGGGTTGACTACATTGTAAAGGGGCAAATAGCGAGGTGGCCTTCACTCAACTACTTGTGTTGTTCAGCCCACCATATAGGTATATTGTAATACTTATTACTTCTATGTTTTTTTTTAAATAATAAATGGATGAGAAAATTAATTTAGTAAAGCAAAATTAATTAATCAGATATAAAACAAGGGTGAATCCGATGAAAAATTCGATTTACCACCCTGTGATTTTATTTATTTTTGCAGTTAATAAATAAACAAAGCTAGTTAAGAAAATTAGCTTTCTAAAATCATTATATTTTTCTGTGCCTTGAAAGTAAATTCTGTTTGTTTATGCTTAAGGTAAGCTTTATATTTGTCTTGATATATACTTAGTTAGTTTTTAGCTTTGAGCTGTCTCAAATATACAATTTATATCTCTTTAATATCATTGTCTACATTTTAAAAATCCATCTTTAAAAACATTAAGTCCCAATTCTATCTCTAGGGAAGTTTTCAATTTAATTAACGAATAATGTTCTTACCGTAAACCAAAATTATTTTAACGGAAAGTTTAAGTGGAGAAATAATCAGTGATTCATCCATGAAGGCATCTTTTATAAAAATCTAAGAAGACCTTTAAAAAATATAATTACTGGAAAAATTTCAGAGCAGCTGTATTTTCTTTAAGAAATTTGTTAATTTGTTAAAGCCGCGAGGCCGTTATGCAAAACTCCATACACATAAATATACATTATTATACACTGACGCTAGAGAAGAAAGGACTTACAAATATATTACCTCAGACATGCACAAGTATTAAACCAAGCAAGTACTAAACAAGTGGTTCAAGTACCATATATACAAACTTTGAAAAATAAATTTATATTTCAATAAATTAGCACTTGAGAATGTCACATAAAGCACTTAATTTCAACTGCCTTTAATTACCTCAAAAACAAAAAAAAATATGTTGATTTTTTTTAAATTTACATTTAATTTATCTCCCTTCTCTACTCAGGCTAGGGGTATTTGATTTCTTAATATTTTTTCTTATAATAATCTAATTTTTTTTTTNATTTTTTCTTATAATAATGTAATGTTTATTTTCTATATTATTTTTTCGAAAAACGCAAATAAAAAAAAATTAACGAAGGAAGGAGAGAAGGGTGGGAGTTTCCCCCGTCTATCTTCTTCCGCTTGTAATTTAAGTTTAATATTTTTCTCTCATTTATATTCATATTTTAGGAACCATAGAAAATCTGCTTAGGTTACGCAGCTTCTGCATGACCGACTTTTCTTTAAGGATAATAAAATAATGAATATATTAGGATTTTTTATTTCGATATCACTCAAAAAACGCACATCCCCTTGACCAACTTTACCTGCAAACGAACTCATCCACATCCAACAGTTTGAATAGTAAGCTCAAATCTTAAATGGTGTCTCTTTATTTTAAAAATTGACGCTGCTAAAACGCGAAAAGGAAGAAAAGTGAGTGTGCGTATATATATACTTTTTTCTTGCTTCTTATAAATAATAAGGAAAGTAGGGAGAAAGAGTGTAGTGAAAAAGAAAATTTTCACACAAAAAGAAAATTTTATTCATTGTAATTTTGTCTTTTTGTGTGTTCACTTCACTCTTTCTCCCCCCTGTTCTTATTTATTATATATATCCCAGCCGCGAGTGCTTCATTTTATATATATATAAAACTCTTCTGATGAATGTTCCCATAAGTATTATTAGACCATTTAGTAAGCAAGCTTTGTGATATAATTTTGATACCATATTTTATTTTTATATCCAAGACGCTGGAGCTGCTTAAATTTAGTAAATTTCTCATTTATTTCTTTATTAATGATGATATAATTAATAATAATTTATGCTGGGGGATGCGCTCAACGTTTTAGTTACATTCGTAAATATCTTCCGTCACAAGAATTTGTCGCCAAACTTTTATGCAACATTATAAACGTTGGACATTTACATTTTATACCCATTATTTTGTATAAATAACATTGTTCGTAGCNGGAAAAAAAACAACTCCATTATAGATATACATATTCCATTTTATTTTAGAAATTGTAAGGAAAGTGAGGTCGTGATGAAGAGTGGGGTTGACTAGCAGTGGTTTTTCGATTTTCGAAATCCTGTGAATTGTATGGTTTGGGAGGTGTCTTTCTTACCCCAGGGCCAGGAACATGTCCTGTAGCAACAGGAAGGACGTCGGCCCGCCGTTACGCCCTGCCTCAATGGAACTACTTGTATTACACAAGAGATTTCTTTTTTAAGTGTCTTTATGTTAGTTGTAATAGCCTTATGTTTTGCAATACCCCTGCGACTGCTAGTAACGCTTCACCCTTTTAGCAACGAAATTATTCAGGTTGAGGTGAGAACCCTTTCAGAATTAAATTAATTAAAGCGATTAAAACCTTTGTACTGTTTATTCATTTCATAAATATGTAGGAAAAATAGAATTTCATATACAGTCAGATTTTTAATAAATTATCAAAGAGCTTAAAAATCAATATCAATATATTTTAAAACGTATTTTTAATCAACTTTCAAACTAAGCTAATTCCACAGCATCATAGTTCATTAGTATTTATTAGGAGAGGATTGCCAGGAATTCTATCTTGGGAGCTGAAGAATTTAAAACTGTGACTCTGGCATTAGTGTGACTAAATCGTGACTGAAATCAATCAGTCGGCTATGATTTAGTCTCTGTAGAGCAGGAATCTTTCTCTCCCCAGCACTTTATTTGCTCTGATGAAAGCCTTAAATTTAGCCCGAAAGCCTTTAGGGTTATCTAGGGAGAGGCTATTTACAGGTTGCCACCCCATTCTGAACATACACGGGTCAGGATAAGCTTTTATTTATCGATAAAAGACTGTCCTGGTCGGGATTTGAACCTGCGGCGTCAGGATTGTGAGACTATTCAGTCACCCCCCGGGCTATCCCCTGAGCTACCCTGGTGCCCTAAACAAAAAAAAAAAATCTATTTTTATCTACCACCAGTATACCAATCTACCACTGTGTCACTCTCAACCTTCACTTTTCCTATCACCCTTGCGGCAGTGTACTGTCCCCCAAATAAACCTATAACTTCTGCTCAGTTCAATCAATTTTTTGATTCACTGGGCTCCCATTTCCTCGCTGGCGGCGACTACAATGCGAAACATCTACAATGGGGCTACAGGACGACTAACTCCCGTGGTCGTACCCTGAACACTTCCCTTTCCTCCAGGCTTCTCACAACCCTCTTCCCGAATACTCCCAGATACTGGCCTGCAGATGGCAATCGAGTACCAGATCTCATTGACTTTTTTGTCTGCAAAAGCCTACATCCACTCCAGTCCTTTACCAGCACACTCAACGACCTTTTTTCTGACCACAGTCCCGTATTCCTGACCATGTCACTAAAACCCATTCCAAAACCGACTCCTCCGTCACTGGTTAATGGCCAAGTTGATTGGGATAGGTTCAAATCCCACCTTGAATAAAATTTCAGATAAACCGTGATGGATCCGGCGCCAGAATTATATCTATTTTGTGACGTCAATATTACTATATGTGACCTGCAATCCCCTATCGCTAAGATTTACCTTCCCCCCTTACCCTAGAAAAAAAAAATCAGACCATGATTTCATTGATATCATTGACTAATTGTGGCTCCTAGACCGTTAAATCAAGATTTAGAGTTCATTAATCCCACTTCTAATTGTTCAACTTCACAATGTAACTTTTAATTTTTTTGTAATAATCGCATCTTTATTAGTATCATTACGCTAAACTAAATATTACCCCAATTGTAACGAAAAGACTTATTGTTCTCGCACTTGAAATCTCAGGTTATCCTCTTCTCTTTTAGCTCCATTTTGCTTAGTTAAGAACTTACTATGTTAAATGGGGCCTTTTGTTTTGCATTTTGTTTTGCTCTACATAATTTGTTAGTTTTCCTTAATTAAGTTCTACTTGTAATTTTTAAAAGCAATAAATTAAATATGTGTGTATATACGTACATAATCATTTTTTAAACCTAGTAAGTTAAGTCTAAGACTTAAAAAAAAATTTTTTAATTCTTTCTTGAGAACCACTTCAATCTATTTTGAATAGATAGAATTAAAGACTTAAAGACTTCGGAATGAAATGCACATGATGGCATTTAATATTGAAAGAGTGGAGCAGCAGGGTAGATCATTGAATCCATATGGATCACATCATCCCGGCTCTGTGAGTTCAAATCCCACCCAGGGCAAGCATTTATCGATAAAGAAAGTTAAAAGGAAGGCTAAGAAATAAGAAAATAAATAAATAAAAAAGAAATATTCTGTGTATGGAACACGTGTTCCAAAGGAATTTGATGTACACGATATAAATATATATATATATAAGAGCAGCTG
>KZ810955.1:0-12881 GCA_000696205.2 Oncopeltus fasciatus | reverse complement strand
TCTTTTTCAATATTGTTTTCATAAACTTTTAATTGTCTTACACAGCTTTCTACTTTCATACTCTTGATATCACATTATATTATAATTCTCTATTATACTAATTTCAAATATTACTGTATTCTCATGACATTGTATTTCTACAGCCCTGAAGATGGCTTACAATGTAAGCCGAAACGTTGGCAGATAATCCTTCATTAAAAAAATACATTTTTTTAATTTGTATTTTTTTGGATCTACCTCGAACGAACCCCAACTAAAATCATCTTAGAGCAGGAGATCCAGGTTCGAGTCCTGGCTGGGACTGTTAGATTTTTTATTCTGTTCCCTTCTAATAAAAATTATTATTAATTAAAGATAGACAGAGATAGATGATAAGAATGACTGAAGTATTTTGCCTGAATTTCAAGATGGCTCCGAATGTAAATTTGGTCTGTTTCGCCGCTTTGTTGGCTAACTGGCACGTCGTGGTCGCTGGTTTCTGAGGCCGTCCCACTCTGATTGATCCTCATTAATCGCCGGGACAAGTTATTCAGAAGAATTGTGCCATTGAATTCATTTTTAGCCAACTCCCAAAGAATGTGGCACATGTAGAAGGAATCTCCTCAAATTCATTCACAATTTTTTTCTTTCTTCAGTATTTTATCCGATCCTATTTAATAAAAAAAATAATATTGATTAATATTCATATATACTCATGTGTGTGTGTTTGTTTGGAAGTCATTGCTCACAAAGACAGTTTCTTGGTTTTTACAACGAGATTCAGCATGTCACAATTAAGCACTTAACGAAAGATCGAATTCAATTGAATTTAGTGTAATATTACGAAAAGGAGAACTACCTGCCTCTTAAGTCTACTTCCTCTACATAGATTGTTTTAAAATGATGTCAAACAGCAGTTGAGGTTCAGTCAGAAAAGTAAGTTCATTAAAAAATAAGTCTTAATGGGAATTTTTCAACCAAAGCTTACCAGAAATTTAGTGACTTGGAGAGTCAAGATCATTAGTCCTGAAGATGGCATTGCAAGCCGAAATGTTGGAATTGAAGAATGAATTCTTGTTAATCTTTTCAAACAAGACTTTTTTCTCAAATCCTTTCTGAATGAACGCCACGCAGCTTATTGTTTCCTTTCCGTCTTCGTCAATTTCAAATATATACTAATATACGGCAACAGTTTAGAAAAAAAGTTTTTTCGATATTCTCTACTTTAAAACTCTTCTTCTAAATTTCCTCAAAAACTATGTGGTTTATCTTTTCAAACCATGAATGTATATACACACATATATATGTGTAAACTCTCACACTTATTTTCTTTTCGATCTCTCTAAATATGCGTCGTTAGAAAAACAGTGGTATACATACCCATCCACCCAACCAAACTTGACAAAATATCTATTGGGTGTCTTCAAAATATACAGAGTTCAGAACATCTGGTAATTTGAAAAATTATTTCGAATTTTTCTTAATTGGTAGTCCTTACTTTAAGTTAAGATTAATTTGTGTAAGATAGCTACAATTTATTATCTCACCCTTAAGTTTATAGTTAAATAACTAGAGAGAGAAGGCAAAGAAATCTTTTGTAAAAAATAAGCTTTTTTTTCTTCATTACATTGATCCATTGGGTCGCTTTTTCCGTAACTTCATTCTTTGTGATACAGTTTTCGGCTTTAGATAAGAAGAAAACTTGATTTAATCTTGGTTGTCTCGCTATTGTCTTCTGAGGATCGTCCGATTCCACTCGAATGATCGGGTAACAGTTCAGAACTGTCAGAGTGAACGATTTCAGAAAAGCGAATCACCAGCTGGTGAAGAGCCGACAGTAATCCCACTTTCAGATTTCTGTAAGCTAGGCTCTTCGGCTGAAGCGTTAATGTTTCACTGCCTCTAAAAGGCATCCAATCAAGAAATTCGGCATCAATTCGCCACCCCAAACCCCAGGCTATTACAGTAGTCCCAAATAGACAAATATTACTTCATTATCAAAATCTAATTTATACAAAAAACATAAATAGTGTATTTAGTTTGAACACTACACCAAAGAAACAGATTGCCTTTACTTTTAGATTGCTTAGTTAATATTATTTCAGTTCTAAAAATTATACTATAATATCAATGGTTTTATAAGTAAATAAATACATATTCAATGGTTCTTCAGTGTGAGACCTAATTATAAGTTTTAAGCTTTTTTTTTTAGTATCAAATAAATGATAGAATTTCTTTGGGTATTTGGGTTCATTAGTGTTCAAAATTTGAAGAATGAATATTGTTTGTGAATGTGTCTATTATCATAAAAGCTCTGGGACTAAAATCAATTATATAAATTATTAGATGTTTTTTTGTTAGGGTTTGGTCAAGGTAGATTTTACCTTGACCGAGCCCCAAGAGAAAAAGCTCTGCTAATAATTATTTTCCAATAATTATAACCTCTGCTAATAATAAAAATCTCTACGGTCAAAAACTTTCCATTTCAATTATATAAATATTCTGAGGTCATAAGTCAGATCAGATACACTCAGATCTCTTAGGTAAATCTGTTAATTAATTACTTAAGAAACAATGACCAATATTCACCAAGGCAGTGTTTGACCGGTAAAATAAATAATTTTCTTTAAAAAAAAAAAAATCTAAAAACTAAAAATTAATCCCCACGTAAAATTGCCCAGGTAAAGATTTTAAAATGGTGTTAATAGCCATCAGGCAGCCACGCATTTATTAAAAAAAAATTATAGTAGAAGATCCTTTAGACCTTTTAAGTCCTTCTATAAATTTTTTTTTTTATATCTAGGTCCGATATTGTGAGCGTTTTAATTATAAAGGGAGACCCTACTGGCACTAAATGTAGGTCAGACATTGAATTTCATAACTTGTGCCATACGTGACTGCTCATAATCTCTGCCAACTCCCCGAGAATTCGGTTATGCACTGTTTTGCGTAATCAGTATGTGTAACAATGGAAGATGTATCTCTTCTAACTCAATGTTCCCGAGCAACTTAATTCCGTATTATGTTTCTCTTATTAGTCGTCATTGCTGACACCAAAATCTCAACTGTGCTCTCGTGATGAAATATACTTTTAAATTAATGATTAACTTTTAATTACTTTCTAGTTATATTGTAGAACAAATTAATATAAATTGAAAATAATTTTTTTTTTTTAAACTGAAGTGAACTCGACAGTACTTTTCGTAATGAGAGAATAGAATAGAAATATAACTGTCTCAGCCAGAACTGGAACCTGTATTTGCTGCTATCCGGGCCGGCGTGCTTGCCAATTGCACCACTGAGGCTATAATAGCCTCAATCCGGAACTATAATAATTATTATTATTTCTTCTTTTGACTGCAACCCGTAGATAAAGTTATCTTGTGTTATACTTTATTTCTTATTTTGTCTTCAGCTCATAGATTTTATGTTCTTTCAATAATCACACAATGTTTTTATTAAATAATAACTATTATTTTTGTTCTTTACACACAAGTTATTAAACACAGTCATTAGCTTTACTTAAAGAAACACATATAAAACAGCTCAGAAGTTACTACCATCATAATGATCTTATTCTCGTTTTTCTTACATTCTATAATCGATTCTTTTCCCCATCGATTCTTATAAATTACTTCATATTAATTTAATTAACAATTAAATTTTAACAATTTAGACAACAGATTGCTCGAAATAAATGTTTTCAGTGGTAAAATGTTTGAGCTCATGCCTTCCAATTCTATTTATTTAGAGAGAAGGCCTCCCTATCTGAATTGTTAAAGGATGAATGCTTTCTTTAATGCAAGCTAACAGGGTTGAACCAATCCTGGAACCAAGGAACCTTTGCATTGACAGAACATTTTTCTGTTTCCCGGCATATCCCACCGAAAACCCATTGTTGCGAATACAGTAGACCTAAGTTATATTTTAGTCTTGTAAAACACGATTCATCAATTTCTATTGTAACCCCATTCCCTCCTACCTCGATTGGGTTTCTAGTGAGAGAATCTGCGCAAACCTATATTAAACATTTTTTCTAATTAGTGACAGTTTCTGCAGTCA
This sequence comes from Oncopeltus fasciatus, assembly GCA_000696205.2. NCBI lineage: Eukaryota > Metazoa > Arthropoda > Insecta > Hemiptera > Lygaeidae > Oncopeltus > Oncopeltus fasciatus. Next base: position 8,840 of record KZ810955.1, on the reverse strand, counting down.
CGCTTGATTCCTCTTGGCAAAATCAGATGGAGGTATACTTTATTGCCTAAGTATAAATGAGGGTTATTGCTGTATTTAAAGAAAGTTTAGCACGAGAGAACCAAATACCCTCTCTAAGGCCAGTATCCAAACGGCAACTTGCATTTTGACATCGCCATCTACAACCATTCTCTCTCTTATAGGATTCCATGATGTGACCATTCCTGCATTGTCTCTCCTCGTGGAGCAGGACTTTTTCTTGAAAAAAATTATTTATTATTTGAATATCTTTATAATATTTGTATAATTTAAATAAAGCCTAATTCAAAATGCTAATACCAAATATACACTTTCAATTTCAGTGAAGCAAACATCATATAATGGAGTACTGATATCACTAATAGTAGGGTTAATGTAATCAAATGTTTATATTTCGAACAATAAATTAGAAAGGGGGTATTAAATGAAAAACACTTCTAATTTTACCAGAGAGGGTTAAAATTGGGCAGTTTTAAGTGATTGTTTAATTTTTCAACCCTTCATATCGGATATTTCATTGACCTACGCTTTTAACATATCACCTTGATTTTGATATTTTTGCTCATAACCACTATTAAACTGTTTTAATAAGAAACGCACAATGACTGTGGCTGAGTTGGTGGAAAGAGGTCAAAGATCTCTCACCAGAGTATTTGGCCTTTCCGTTCACCACAACCGTTTCAGGCCTACCAGATCATTATCACTCAGCCTGCTGTACAATACTAATAGCTTACACAGCTGAGTGCTTAGAAGTTCTGCTAAAAGTTGTTTTTCTACGTTAATTTTTTTTTCATTTCATTCAAGTACCCATACTCCGACCCGAAGAAGTTTTTCTCAGAACGAAATGTAAGCCATAGCGAACCCGGTGCCGATTTCCGGATTTCAAGGCCGACCTTGATGACCCGCTTTTTAATGAACGACGCCGCCCTAATAACCCACATGCCAAGAGGAAATGGCCTAGAGGGTACTTTGAAAGAACATTTAAGTATTCTGCATGTCATTATCAATATTATCAGCATACGTATTGTATTGCCACCGACCTTGAAGTGATCAATTTAGGCAGATGGGAGAAAAATAATATAGGATCTGCCCACAATCCCTAACTAATAATACAGAGACTTTTTCAATGAAGATTTATTTATCACGATGTAAAACTTTAGATGTGTGAATTAGAGACTAAGGGGAAAACCAATGAGTAAATGTTCTCCTTTCTTTTTCGTCTCGTTCCCACATTAACTGTTATCATGTAAAACTGTCCCTCCGGAGAATAGTAAATATTGTTACTTTGATATATATATATATACATATATGCACTAGATAGTTATATACATAATATTGTCGAAAGATAAGCCTAGATAGCAATACCTTAATTACTATATTAACTGTACTGACTGGTTGAATTTAATAATTTACTGTAGAGGCACTTGGAACTACCGACGAGTGCTGGTGAAAATTAAGCACTGTTATAACTACTAGTGGTTTATGGAACATAAATAATGAAGACTAATTGTTATTTAATACTTAAAGTTCCATCTTTGTACCGTTCTCATCCTTACCTTATGTATGCCTGCCTGTTTACTAGTTCTTCATATGTTATTATTATTTATATGAGAGTATAAATTGTATTAGCAAGTGTACTAACAAGTGTAGATAGGTGTCCGTGGATATGTGTGCTCGATACAGAAATAAAAAAATAATAGTATAATACGTATTATTATGCATGTTCCGAAATATTTAAGTAAAGTACATACATTTAACTAAGATACACATTTATATTATAAATTATGCTCTTTATGTAAAATTTGAGTTCGCATGGTCGAGTCTCCCTCGGATGTTAAAAATCATGAGGAATCCTTAAATTTCTCCGAAGTAAAATTAAATCAACGCTGTTATATTCTTGTTCTTTTAGTTATACGCCTACCTGTGAAGTACGCTTCATTCTTCTCCGATTTTTTTTTTTTTTTCATTATCTAATACATTAATTTATCATACGTTAATTTAATACGTTAATTACGTTAATTAATTAGTGCCTAAAATTGGAGTATAACCTCCCACATTCCACCTGTACATACGTATACTATGTATTCAAGTCAGTTATCACGAACTAATACATTGTCTACAAGTAAGCAGATTACTTAAGCTCAGTTGATTTTTAGTAGCACTTGGTTTGCAGAGACGTACTCCATTCGTCTTAATAAAAAAAAATCTTTTAATAGTTAACGATTATTTAATCTTTTAAAAATATATTCTTACTATATTTTTGTAATATATAGAGCACTGTCTATGTATTCCAATAAAAATAAATTTTGCTGTGGCGCCAGAGTAGGATCATAGGATCCGTTCGTTTCTCGCAATCCTGGCGCTGAAGTTTCAAATCCCGCCCAGAATAAGCTTTTATATATAATTAAAAGCTTGTCCTAAGCCATGGCTGTTTAGAATAGGATTGCAACCTGTGGAAAGCCCTTTCCTCCGTGGCCCTTACTGTTAAACGGTAGGCTCACACTAAAAAAAAAAAAAAAGTTCAAAAAATAATTTTCTGCAAGCTCATTACTATGGTTTGGTTAATTAGACGCTGTTATATTGATCGTGAGATAGTGCTGTGTGGCCTCTACAGTAGCATATTAGTCACTTGACGAGATTGCTTTCACAATGAAATAGCGGGTCAAGGGCCTGAATGTAAGCGGGCGAGATCACGACCCCGGGGACAGATTTTTGCGAGGAATTGCGGGAGACCTTGCCGGCGAAATTAGAGGATTCTTGTCGACCTCTACGTGGGCGACTTCCTCATTTCCTCCAGGCGCCAGGTCGACTCTTCAGCCAATCTGCGGAGGTCAGTGGAGTACGGCCTCTTTCGTATCTCACGAGATAAGTATCAGGGCTCATTGAGGACTCTTCTTTTATTCGAGCGTGTTTCTCGATTATCTAGAGGGGTAAAAATATGCTCAACTGTATCATATTTATAAGAAAACAAGCCGAAGAATTCGCCAATACTAATATCTCTTCGACCGACTCCCACAGCTTTGGCTTTGATAATTTTTATCTCATCTTCATCCGCTCGACTTCATATTAAAGTGATTTCAATGGTCAGATGGTCACAGTAATATTTCATACAATTTCATTAAATTATTCCAAATTGAATTCAAGCCATTAATCAAATAATTTTTCCAGGTGAATATTCACTTATACTGAATTATTTGAAGCTTCGTTAATTGAACATTAACAATTGTTCGATTTTATTTCACGATTGTCTACTATTATGACTTATTCATTGTCAACTGGAAACTTCTAACAAAATTTGTTTATCATTGGTCCCAGGAATAACTCACTTATTTTTTTTTTAAAGTGACTAATTCGTCTAGCATAAGTAATTTTCTATCATCATATTTTCTGTTCACGTAGGCTTCCACAGTCATCAGATGTATGTAAAGATTTTTCCGGGTTGGACCGTNACCCTATATATATATATACACTGGGATAGCAGCTAAAAATCAGAGTTTGGATATGTTTTACATAGCTTCTTTTCTTTTTTTTCTTTCTTTTAAAAAGCTGGTAACTCCTCAAAGATTTTCAGCTTTCAAAAAGCAATGATTTTTCAGGCATTTTTTGCAAGCAAATACGACCAAAGATTGGGGATAAAAGAATATAATTCGGAAACAATAAAGGTTACCGTGTAGTGACAGTTAATCAACTCTACGTTAAATTCCTACTTGTTTATGATTTCGTCAAAGTTATATAGGAATAAGTGGGAATAACTTATAAGATAAGGGTGTCTTTGAGGAGGAATTGGGGGACTGCTAGCATAACGTTATTAAATATCTTCATTAACTAGTGTATTTTATAAACTGGCTAATAAAAGTAATTAAAAAGAACTAAAATAATTACAATTTTTTCAATTAGATCTTTTATCTAGACCCTCCCAGAACTTATCTCCATTTCAAAATATTAGCCTAACGGTTTGATTTGCTGAATGAGAGAAAGACATATGGTTTTTAAAGTCAAAACTGAGACTCCTCAAGCGCTCTGCTTTTAGACGTCTGTATTTTTGGGTTGTTTTGTATCTTTTAGAAATTCTGTTAAAATTTTAAATGTATATTTCAGAGAATATCAATAGCAATATAACCTAATTATTTATAGCAAATTATTTTGCAGTTACTAAAATTTGTGATTTGAATTAAAAGTTGTGTTAAAAAAATTCAATAAAATCTGTGCCTACACTAATCTTCTTAATTAGCGCCTGATTTAGAAGTCATGAACGGATCATCATATCTAAACCGGGGCCCCAAATTTAAAATAAAGAGATATATTTTTTTTTAAATACTATTTTTTTTACCGTAGATATTTTTATTAGATGATTTTAGTTGGGGTTCGGTCAGGTAGATCCAAAAAAATAATACAAATTTCAAAAAGTATATTTTTTTAAAAGATTATCTGTCAACGTTTCGGCTTATATTGTAAGCCATCTTCAGGGCTGTCTATCATGAAGACGAGAAAGGACGTCCTGTCCCTAAGTTCACATTTCCATGACTGGGATCTACCTTTTTGGATCTACCTTGACCGAACCCCAACTAAAATCATCTAATAAAAAAAAAAAGACCGTTTTCCAAACAAATATTTGTACTATTATATCTTTGATATTGGATACAATTAATACTCAAAATATAGTCCATTGTTATGTACCGTCATTATCCATCTCAACACAAAATCCTCAATTTTTTTTTCCATTTGAAGAAAATTGCCCATGAATAGAAAAAGTAGTTATTTGATGGTGCGAGATCTGGACTTAAATGGTGGATGAGGCAGAAGTTCCAATCCATGAAGTTCTTTAAACTTGTCTTTGGCTCGACGGGGAATGTGAGGAAGTGCATTATCTTGTTGTAATAAAAATCATTTTTGGTCAATCAAAGCAGGATAAGGCTCAGAAAATTTCCCGTTGTTCCCCGATGTTTGCAGTAGAGTTCAGAATTCATAGAGCATCTTTCAGAAGCAAATTTGTGATGAATTAATTACACCTTCAAAATTCAAAAAACGCACAGCATGGTTTGAATGTAGAGTTTTTGACCATTGAGAATATTAGTTTAGAATTTGTTGGGGTTAGGTTATGGTTAATCAAACCGCAACATATTCTCTATAAGCAAAGCATGAATTTTTTATTTATTTTTTTTTTTTCAAATTGCTCACTTGTAGCAACCGGAAAAACATTTTGACTATAATATGGCTATTGCTTAAAGATATTAGAATTTTGCCGATAAACCCTCTTTTCTTTTCAGGTGACANTATTTTTATATTGGATACAATTAATACTCAAAATATAGTCCATTGTAATGTACCGTTATTAGCCATCTCCTGTTCTTGGGCCGCAATTTAAACTTCAACACAAAATCCTCAATTTTGAAGAAAATAGGCCATAGATAGAATCAAGTAGTTATCTGATGGTGCGAAATCTGGACTTAAATGGTGGATGAGGCGGGAGTCCCAATCCATGAAGTTCTTTAAACTTTTCTTTCGCTCGACAAGAAGTGTGAGGACGTGAATTGTCTTGTTGGAATAAAACTCCTTTTCGGTCGATCAAAGCAGGATAAGGCTCAGAAAATTTCCCGTTGTTCCCCGATGTTTGCAGTAGAGTTCAGAATTCATAGAGCATCTTTCAGGAGCAAATTTGTGATGAATTAATTACACCTTCAAAATTCAAAAAACGCACAGCATGGTTCGAATGGAGAGTTTTTGACCATTGAGATATTAGTTTAGAATTTGTTGGGGTTAGGTTATGGTTAATCAAACCGCAACATATTCTCTATAAGCAAAGCATGAATTTTTTATTTAAATTGCTCACTTGTAGCAACCGGAAAAACATTTTGACTATAATATGGCTATTGCTTAAAGATATTAGAATTTTGCCGATAAACCCTCTTTTCTTTTCAGGTGACAATCTTCCGGCAAAATCTCATATCATAAGGGGTTTCCAATACATTTACACAAATTTTTAACCTCTTAGCTGACTGCTGGTCCATGAGAGTCCAGTCTACTGCTTTTTTTATCTTCCCCAATAGACACTATCAGTATCTTTCAATACGCCACACTCCCTGTCAATTAGGCGAGTATTTGTGGACGGATTTTGCTCAACAGCTTCATGCAACCTCATCTATATCCATTAAAGGTCGCCCAGAACTCCAAAATTTTTCCAAATTCGTATCTACACTGCTAATTTTTCAAACCAACACCGCACCGTGCTCTGATCAAGGACATCTTCCTCTTCATATTTAAAATTTCAATGGTAGCTTCAATGGCTCTGATTTTTTTTTATTCGAGGAATGAATTAAAAATACGAGAAGATCGTGTGACACTGTCATATTTCTTCTTTGAAACAAATAACTAAACAAAGATTTTTTTTTTTTTAAACCGAATGGGATTTAACACGCTTAGAGAACGCTCTAGACGGATTATAAGGTATTCGTAAGTATTAAAGATAATTAAAACATTTACAGTCCTTTAAANATATGAAAAAATACTTATAAAAATTACCTGAACGCTTAGCTGGTACATCTAGCACTTAGTTTTCGAAATTTTTGTATGACCTTTTTTAGTAAAGAAGTCAAAATTTAGTGGAGCTTTGGATTTTCTCCTTCAATGCAATAGAACTTTTAGAATTAAGGAATATTATCTAATACTTCGCACTTTGTATATATTTTCCTCTAATAGCTGAGCGCTTTCAGATTCAGTGATGCCATCTTCAGAGCTCATTCCCTTATAATGAGCTCTCCTGCCTTGGTAACTCTAGTGAGAGTGCACCTAGAGCTACCAATGCAGGAGCACTCATAATAAGGTGACTGAGCTCCGAAGATGGAATCACTGATTTTGAAAGCGCTCAGCAATTAGAGAAAATTATATAAAAAGTACATAGTGTTAGATAATATTTGATAACCCTAATTGTCATCTACTTCGCTACCGGCGCAAATAAAATAATGAACTTTTAGGATTTTCTGTATAGACCTTTGACATAAAATAACCCCTACAAAAATATTAGTGGTTATATTAAACGATATATGTGGCCACGTTTGTCACCGAAACGATGCAGTGTATAGCCAAAAATATCTCATATCGTTATTGAATTATTTCACAGGAATGGGTACAGGCGGTAGCCGTCTTGTTGAAACCACATGTTGTTCACATAAATGTAATCTAATTTAGTCATACATAACTGCATTATAATGTCACGATTGTGCCCACGAATGACATTGAATGCTTGACAAGCATCATTTTTGAAAAAAGTACGGTCAAATTATGCGTGTAGCTAGAAAGCTGCAACAAACTGTAGCACGTTTATTTTTGTTTTGTTACATTCCCTGAACCTCATGTGCGGTACTTTTTACGCTATAAAGTCGTCATGGGGAAAAGGTTCCTCATCGATGAAAATGATTCTGTTCGTAAAATCAACGACCACTTGTTAGTGTTCAATAACCCATTCATGGGGTTACTCTCTCTAGCTGTGCTGGTTCATTAGGTTTCAGTTACTGCCCGAACTAAACTTCGTAACCCTGGAGACGCAGACCTTCAGTATATGTATAAACATTAGATAGCTTCTCGAGACTCACGACAATTGAAGTGCTCGGACAACACTTCGACATGGCGACGTAAACGGCATGTTTTGGTAAAGGATATTCAACATTACTAGTGTTCCGACATCATGTCTGCTTAAATTTTTCAATCACTCTCTTTAAAGTCCACAAAATTGTTTTACAGCACACAAAATTAAACCACACATTTAAGAAGTATTCAAACTGCACGTAACGCTTCATTTTTACTAACACTTAATCTATCATCTCTTAAATAGTTATTTTCTTCATCTATCATCTTTAATATGGTTTCACGCACTTCACTGCACACATGGAGGTTAAATCTTTTATCTCGTTTTATTATCTCGTTTATTATGGAACACCCAACAGAATATAAATGTTAGAAAATTACATTTTACTTCCATATTATTGCATACATTTTTATATAACACTTAATAGTAACGAAAAAAATTGACGATTGGTTAATTTTGGTCCATCTGTAAAGACTCCCATCCTTATCTTAGAAGCAGCCCTTAACAAATTCATCTAATGATTTCCAAAAAGAAACTTAATTACAAATTGTTTTTTATTTCTTAAAAAATTGCATGACCCTAGATAATATGACATATATATATATATATATATATATATATATATATATATATATATATATATATATATNGGGACAGATAGTTTTTTATATTCTATTCCCTCTCAGTAATTGTTTGTAAATTATTTGTTTTCTGCACCAGCACCCCAGTATTCGGTGATTAACTGTACTGCTATAGTTTTCTTACTTATCTCAACCCCGGCAGTGCTAAGTCGACAAGATACTTGAAAGGTAAATTTAGATTGTAGTGACGACAAAAAACTCGACAGAACATTAACAATATGAATAAAACTGCTCATAATTATCATGAAAATGTTAGATTTCTTCAACTAGTTTGTTCCGTCTCTGTTTAATATATATCTATAATCGACTCTTGTGTGTTTTTAACAAAAGTTTAAGCTCTAATGAGAGTCACTTATATAATTCAAATATACTGTTTTACTGAATAGGGAAATGGCCACACTAATTGTGCCTCAAATAATTTTTAAGTCTGCCTACGTTTTTTTTTTATACAAATAATACAATTTACAGACAACAAATAAAACCAGTACAAACGAAAAAAAAAACAAATTTCAGAATAAAAGAATTGTTATATATTGAGTTTCAAAATATTAAAAGACCTTGCGAGCCAAGGCGGTTCTTGAAAGTATCCTGAGAAAAAA
>KZ810954.1:12252-24267 GCA_000696205.2 Oncopeltus fasciatus | reverse complement strand
ATTAACAATACCCAAGATATATATATATATATAAGTGTATAGAATTGATATATCATTTTTTTTTTCTTTTTTTAAGGACTGACAAGATATTCATTGGAAGTCAAGTCTGTGACAGTGTAATTTTTATTGAAAATAGTTCTATTGAGGGGAATTGTATTAGTTCTCACCCATACATGCTGCCAAACCTAGCTGATACTTTTCACATTGCACGGTTCAATGGATACTGCTTAGACAATATAGTGTCATCGAGGTAAAAATTTATTATTCATTATTCATTATTTTTTTATATGAAATCTAAATTTATAAAATAAGCTAGAATTAAAATTAGATTTTATTCTTTATTAAATTCATGATTATTCAGGAATTAATGTTAAATGCTTATTGTTAATTTTGGTTAGTATAAGATCAATCATGAGAATACTTAATAAATTTAGAATGATATTGGAAAATTTATATAGTTATTTATTTATGTATTTATGTGAAAACCCATTCAGAAACAGAAAGTCATTGATTATTTTTCAAAGGTTTAAAAAGTATTTATTTTAACCCTCTCCCAGTCGGCCTATTGCCAGCCTGGGAACATCAAAATTTATTGTACCTTTTGGTTTTTAAGAATTAGTCATTTACTCCTTTCAATAAATATTTGTAATGAAACATGGAAAGTGTGCTTACTTTTATAAAATAATAAGATGGTTTTAAAATATGAAGAATAAAATAGTTTTAAAATATGAAATTGTGTTAGTGTCATAAAATTCCACTTTCCATTTAAATCTTCAGATTTTGAGTCTCAAAATTAGGAATGAAAATCATTCTTTCTGAAATTCAAAGGTTTTTATTCTTAGCAATGATCCTCTAAATTTCATCCTTTTATTTCAAGAACTGTGATTTACAGAGGATGGTTTATAACGAACTTAGGGCATCAGGTTTGTTTGTGTGTGTTGTACAGTTAATGAAAGAGTCAACAATTTCAGTGGCAGTTTTAATAACTATGTAATTTCCACCATTCATTTGTTTACAGGTTTTCAATGAGCTTAACTGGCTTAGCTGTTATTGAAGATAATGAGGGACTAAATTTGTTCAGGTTTACCAGTGTTGGAGATATTTTCAAACAAACTCTTGAAAAATCTCTTAATGAAAAAGATTTGGATCTTAGGGAGGATGATTTTCAGAAATTAGCTCAATGGGAAGAAGAATGTATCAAATTATCTTTGGAAGAACTTAAATCCTGCACTGTTGCTTCTGTTGAAAAAGATAGCCACATTATAAATTGTAAGTGAAGTCCTAATACTAATCTGTAATTGATTTGAACTTTTTCATTAATTTTGAAGATGGATCAAGATGGACTAATGGAGGAATGTTAGAATGTAATTCTAAATCTATATTGTAAGTCTAAAGTTCTTCCTGTTTTACCATACTTGATCTAAGGTTTGGCTGTTCTTTGACTTATAATATTGGAGAAGTTCTTTAATTGAATTTTTCCAGACACTGCTCCTTCATTTATAATTATATATATATATATATATATATATATATATATATATATATATATATATATATATNTGTCATTTTTTCCTAAAACTTTATTTTATTTCTTATAGATACTTATTTGCTTTTCTGTGAGTCTATTTCTTTTTCACAGACAACATGTCCAGTCCATCAAAACCTTCCTATTTTGATAAACAACTAAATCCATACCTCCAAATAAGTCATACAACTCCTGGTTCTTGTGCATTCTCTATACTAATCCTTCACTTAGCGGTCTATAAATGCAATGTAATATTTTTCTCTCAAATATTACTAGGTTCTTTTTGGAGGTTCAGATGGGTAGTTAGCTTCTCATCAGCTTAGTGAGCCCAAAGTATCTCCTGTTTGATGCGTGAATTCTCAATTTATTTCACTGTACATGTTCTCAACCATTATCACAGGCCCTCTTAGGTAAGCTCCCCGCCTCATTCAAAGGTGAATGTGCCAATTTCAATGAAAGTCTTCTTCTTCTTGGTGTCCATCCCCTGTAACAAACATGTACTTTGTTTTGTTTTCATTTGCTCCAAGCCCTGTTGCTATGCTGTTCTATGTGAAGCCAGAAATGCTTCCTTCATTGGGTTCCTGAACCTAGCCCCTATATCTACATCATCTGCAAACGTTAGGAGCTAGGTTTCTTGATGCACTTGCACTCCTATTGGTTCGCTGAATACTAGCTAACTGAACTGCCAGTACAAGGATAAACAACAAGCAGACCAGAACATCACCCTGCTGGAAACCTTTGTCTGAGAGAATTCTCTAGGCCTGCCCCTTTAAATCTAACATAAATCCGCCCAAACATGTAAATCATGGCATTGGCCATTTCCTTCAGAATGATTTCCTCATCAAATATTTTTAGCTTTCCTCATTTATCAGTTTTATAATAAAAGTACTTTATTTATCTTCTTATATTTATTAATTTATAGAATTTCTTTGAATAATATGTTATTTATATTTTTTTTATAGATATTAATTCAGGAAATGAGTATATTGAGCCAGTTGTTGAATTAGATTTTTCAAAAGTACCCTGGAGAATTTCAAAAAAAGAACTCTTGAGTTACTGTGATTATCTGGCACCTAAAATATTAGAAGAATGGGGTTTAGATGATATTGAAGAATGGGTTTCAGAAGAATTAATTGATGAAGAAATAAAAACAGAACTGTTATCTTCCGATGAGGAAGATGTCACAGAAAAAGTGGCAAAATGGATGGAAAAATTTGAAGGTAAAAGATCGTCTTCTTCCCACTTTACCTATTTAATGTCCATAATTCTTATGACATCTATAAAATCCCCTATTAATTTAATCTACAATTAGATGTATATTAGATTTGCTTAGTATATGTACACTACTTGTGTAAAAAAAAATTAAATGTATATTTGGATGAGATAATCACTGAGGAATTGCTTTAAATGCTTGTGAGGAATATATTTCTGTTTAGGATTGACTATGATTTTTTTTTTTTGGTACTGATACATAAACAAATAGAAATTCGAATTTGTTTTATAATGTTGCCTAAAGTAATGTTCACGCTGAAATAAAAGATGAATGAAGGAAAATATGAAGTTGTCACTAAGAATTTATCTGTCTTGGGTAAATGCGTATTATTCTTTTAGTAGAAATATTAGTGATTCTATGCAACATTGTTATTCTTGGTGAATATTGTTGAGCTATAAATTGTGATCCTTAAACATTTATTTTGAATAGTTAATTATTTATTTTTTAAATACTATATTAGTAGTGGTATTTAATCCCTCATTAATTTTATACAATAAACGGGTTTGAGTCCCGGCTGAGTTAGTAAAATTTTTTTAATTCTATTCCCTTGCATTTATTGTCTGTTAATTATTTCTTCATATTGTTTCTATTAATAAAACTCCAAGCCTGCATATATAAAGAATGTATAATCCTTTTTTAATTTAATAGTTGTGATATGTATTATTAAGATAATTTTAAAAATTGCTTTAATAACTTCTTCTCAAGACTCACATCTGTAATTCGTGAAGCTCCTCAAGAGATGTTATGAATAAATTATTCATTGGTGAAAATGTCAAAATAAATTATTTTAAAGAAACATTCTTAGGTACAATTGACCTATAGCTTCACTAATTTAAATAATTATAAATTTTAATTTTATACATTTTTTTTTTGTTGTATATAATCCCACGTAAATTTTAACAATTTCTAGTGCAAGGGAACTGCATAAAAATCTAAAATCTGTTCCCTTGCTAAAATTGTTAAAATTGATGCTTTACACTCCTTAGTATTACAGCTCAACTACATTGAGTGTTACCAATAAATAATAGCAGTCCAATCTCTATCTCTCTTTAACTTTGTGTGGAGTAAGGTTAAACATGTCTCATTTTTGAGCCTATAAATGATTGTGCGAAGAATTGGTTTTCCTTATTGCCTTGTAAAATAGTCTTCGCTCCAGAACACATTTAAAATAATGTTATTACTCCGACAAGTACTTCATTAAAATAACAACAAGAATGGGATGCTGGGAATGCGTGTGCTTGAATACATACATCACAATTGATCACAATGCGTATATTTTTTTTTTTCTATTCATTAATGAAATTCAGGTTTCCATACGTAGTTATTTTTATAAAATTTGCATTTACTTACGCCAAATTTTTCGATAATAAACTATTTAAACTACTAATAACGAAGACTTTTATTACATATAGAAATTAAAATTTAAAAAATGAAATTACGTAATGAGTTAATGTAATGAGAATGCGTAAGATGGCTGAGTGTTGTGATTCACGCAAACCAGCAGTCAGGGAACTTTTTTAATGATTACCCTAAAATATGTTTGTGTAAGTAGATATTAGCCCATGGCGAAGAGAGAAAAAAACGAACGAAATCGCCTCTTTTTAGCATCTTTCATATTATAACCCCCATGATAATTTTGAAAAGAAAACAATAACTAAAAATTTAATTTTAACATCATTTATTCAATTTATCAATTTAGGATACTGTAACAAATTATAATAATAATAATGGTGCTAAAAAATAATTAGAATTGAAAAAATTAGAAAAAAAAAAAGAATAATCGAAAACATTCTTTCTTCATGTTTTGGAGAAATGATGTTGTCTCATGTTTAAAATTGGGAATTTTTTATGTAAGAGCGATTTGAATACAGTCTAAGGCGTTTAATCGATTTCTGTTATTCGTTTATCTTCATTAGAGTGGAAAAGCCTTGTTCAAACAAATATGTTGTTCCAAATGGCAGAAATTTTTTAACCGCCTCTTCATGTGCAGTTTTGAAAGCCTTTAAAACTTTTGACATCCAAACCAGACGACAGATTTGGTTTAGTAGTATCGTTCCAATTTTAGTATATGTACCGCCGAAGCGAGTTCAAGATTTGGTTTACTATCAAATTGATTACTCTAAGATGATTTTTGTTGGGGTTCGGTCGAGGTAGATCCAAAAAACACAAATTAAAAAAATGTATTTTTTTAATGAAGGATTATCTGCTAACGTTTCGGCTTACATTGTAAGCCATCTTCAGGGCTTTTTAGGTGTGTTGATGTCTACATGGCTGGTAGTATCCGATGTACTTCAGTATTAGATTACGTGATGTATTTTCTAATTGATTACGTGCTTCAGTATTAGATCGAAGTTCAAGAATTGCTTCTACCAAACCTGAAAGTTCTTCTGGTATCATAGCAATTTCACATTTAAAAGGATCTACAATCCAACTGACATTACGTGTATCAAGGTCTGGAAAGTAATCTGAAAACCGCTTTCTGAGTTTGATAAGATGTCCTACAATTGTATCCTTGATGTCAGCAAAAGTAACATTTTCGCAATCTTCCAAAAACAAAGGTAACCTTTCAAAATAAGCTATTTTGTTCTGTTCTACTTTCTGTCTCCAATATTGCAGCTTTATTCCAGACGCTGACACTATTTCTCTCGCTGAAATGATATTAATATTCTTTCCTTGCAACTCTTTGTTTAATATATTAATACTCTCAAAAATGTGCGCTAAATATGGGAGTTATTCAACTCAGGAAGAGTTTTTTAAATTTATCTGCGAGAATTTTTTTTTTTTTGTTGATCAAACACAAAAATTTCGACTTCAGTTTTAAGAGTCTATACTCGATTTAGTACATTTCCGCGAGAGAGCCACCTTACTTCTGTATAATAAAGTAGATCTGCATATTCAGCTTCACCGTCCTGACATAATTCACGAAATAGCCGCGTGTTTAGTGCATTTTCCTTTGATAAAATTTACAATCTTGATGACATCATGCATGACGGCTTCCAGTGTAGGTTCTCAATATTTGGCGATAAAGGCCAGGCGATGGATCATACAGTGAGTAACTTCAATATTTGGGTTTTTTTATATGACCCAGATAGCTGGAGCTCCAGCCATAGATACAGAAATAGTTTTCTCATTTTAATCTTTGCGCATTGAAGTATTCATTTACTTTATTATAGACATCAATTTCACGAGATCTCAACTCGAGTGGAGAACAAAACAGCAATTCCTCTACAAAACTATCTGCACCTTTGTGGAGAACATATACAATTAGTTGTGAATTGCTACTAAAATCAGTTGTCTCATCAAGCTAAATAGCAAAATATTTAGCCTGTTTTAATGCGACAATAACGTGTTTCTTCACATTTTCTGCTATTACAGAAATTCGATCTTTCACTATTCTCGCAGACAAGGGCATGCAAATTATCTAAATATTTCTTTAATTGACTTTTTTTTAAAGATTCTGAAATCAGTACCTTCATACATACAACACATTGTGGTTTCTTTGTACCACTGTCTTTTATTTGTGTAAAACCGTAATTAAGGAATTCGTCTTGATATGTTCTTTTTCTATCTACTGCCATCTGAAGGGAGACAGAAAATAATGATTAAAATACTTGAATTAAATTTCTAAATTGAGGCTTACCTTGATCGATATATTGATGATTAATGATAAATTGGTGGTCTTGTTAGTAACTAACTAGTAACAACTGGCTCTCTGACTCGTCAATGTATTTGTATTTTGATGGCTTGGCACGGACTGAGCAGGCAGCCGGGCTGTGCTTTACTGCGCACTTCGAGAACACTAGTGGTGAAGAGTTAGATGGCGTGGCCTACATATGTCGCTAAATTGTTTAAGTTGAAAAAAATTCTAATAGGTTTATAAAATAGCAAATTTAATATAAATGTTTTTATTCACAAAAGTTTCATTTTTACCCCATTTGGGGTAATTTACCCCGGTTCCCCGACCGCTAAGGTAAACAGTAACAGTTCTGTTACTGTTGCTTAGATGAACATTATGAAATAATAAATATTCGAGAATTGATAGTCATATGCTTGGAATTGTTTTTTTTAATAAGATATTTACATCCCTAATTTGCTTCAATCCAAGTGAAGCGAAGTGGAAATTATATCGAACTGTGNTTCATAAAATTATTTATAAAATAAATTTAAATATCATATTTTTAAAGACTAGAGAAGTAGGTGGCATATGGAACAGACCTGCCAGGGAAGGGGGTAGGATTGGTAAAGAATTAAAGAAAGTCTCATCATGAAATCAATGAAAGTAGCTTGTTTGATAATGGATTTATCATTAACAATACCCAAGTTACTTTAAAATAATAGAGAAGTTACTCCTAAAGAATAATAAAACTTCTTGTGAACAATCAGGTTCTGGAAAGGATTAGAGTACTCCGAATGTTTACAAGTGAGAGTTCCTTAGGAATATCTGTAGGATAGTGTGCTCGGGCCTATTCTTTATGTCCTGTACTCTCTGATATTCCCTCTCATACTTTCTTTGCAAATTTTGTTAATAACAAGGCAAACCTTTTTTTCGATTCAAGGTCCCTTACTTTCTGGAGATATCTTCTATATCATCTTACGAATATTCAGCACTGTGGCCATCATAGGTGATTTAATTTAGACATGGACAAGTGTTAGAATATTACTTTTATATTAAGGAAGAGACTACCTAATCACTTCAATTGCATCTCTATCCTCCTTCTGATTGCTTTAAACATCTGGGTTTTCATCTCAACTTCCGATTTACATGGAAGACATGTACAAGAACTAAATCAAGAGCTAAATAGGAGATAGGGACAACTTTTAGATTACTCATCCGAAAGTCCAAACTCATTGTTTACAGTTCACCACTGAGACCTATTTGGACATACAGAGTTGAACTGTGGGGAGCTGCCAATACATCCAAAGAATCCAATACTTCCAATCCAAAATTGTTAGAAACATAGTTGCTAACTTAGTTAGCACCCCATTATTTCACAAACTTTACTTCTCACAATGACCTAGAAATTTCATTTCATGAGTATGGTGAAGATTTTTTCATATCCAATCTACTAAATTTAAATCTAACCTTTACTCGCATTCTAATCCTTTAAACTAAAACCTTTCCAGCATAACCTTTGTCACCTTGGTGATTAAAAGAAAATTGCCTCTTGGCCTTGCTAGCTCTCATAAAATGATAAATAATTAGCAAATACTATAAATAAAATTGGCAAAACCTTCCAATGATACTTTATATGCTTATGCTTAGCTATGTTTTTACAAATGGTTCAATGATTTTATTATTGGCTGGGAAGGAAGATTTTTAGGAGAAGCTCAAATGGAATAATTGTAAACAATTGTATTATTATTCTTGTGAAAAATTCATACAATATAAGAGATATAAAATTTAATTTTATACCATTGTATTATGTAATATTTTTATAATTTATAATATTGTATAATGAGTATAATATTTGAAAATTAATTCCTCTCCTCCCTGTCAACCTAGAGCCAGCCTCAGCAGAATTAACTTTTCCATCATTTTCAATTTTGGATTTTATATTAAACTGGGGAACAAATTTTTTGTTGAGTTAGATCTGACACTGTTTTTTCACTAATTCTTGGCAACTGAATCTGAGAATAACCTCAGATTTTGTCTATCACCTCAACTTTTTAAACAACAGGATATCCTCAGAAATCATAAAAATCATGCATTTAAAAGAACATAAAGTAAAAACGTACCAAATATACAGTTTACAAAACATTTAATGTAAATTAAATCGAGTTCATACATATAAAATTGTTTAATTAATGAACAGTACTTAAAAATTAAGATAAAAATTTGCGTTTGTAGTTTTTTCTGGAGTGTTTAGTTTGTGTACATTCGCGCTTGATGCTCCAAAAATAATCAGCCATCATATATACGTCCCATCTACCTTGATACATTATTTCCATGACCCTCAAATCTTGGTGGAAACGCTCACCCTGCTCATCACTCACTGCACCAAGATTGTCCGGGAAATTAGCAAGGTGGCTGTGTAAAAAATACAATTTAATGCTCATGTTGCAACCTAGCTTTTGAAAGCCCAGTGTTGCTGTTTTGGATTCCAGGAGTTGCTGGAATATTTAGAGTAATTCAATGCTCTTGTATTTCCAAGAAAGTTTTTAACAATGTTTTTGATGTCATATCCGTATTCCCCTTCTTCCAAAGAGAGATATTCATTAAAAACTGGCACGGGGACTCCGGCTGAATGCGGTACTGGGCTATACACTGACGGTAAACTAGGATACTCTATTTTACATTTGTTCTTCTTGTTATATCCCGATGTTTTCACTATACAAATGTAACAAACACTTGAATGATCTTTGGGCTCGCGCCAAATCATAGGTATACCAAATGGAGGCTTAGCACGTGTTCCCTTGGTCCACATCCGTAAACCCTCAACACACTCTTTATAAATGGGCACCTCATAAGCCCATGCTTTATCTTGATCACCAAGTTTCACTTTAAAATAGGCTGATGTTTGTCTTTTGACTGGGAATGGTAAAACTGCCACATACATGACAAAACGAATCGGGGCTGTTTTCGACGTACAGGAGAAAAGGTAGCCATAAGGAAATGTTTCAATACAAACACACTATGTAGTTCTGTACCCGTAACGATATACTAAATACTGCTTACCGACACACAAAATTTCACCACAGTATAACAGACGTAACTAAACAAGCAGGTCTAGACCAGCATGTGCCCCACCCACATAGAAACCGAATTGACGTGATAGAAGACAACTAAAACAGTTTTGAAACCAGCATGTCTAATTCTATAGATAACAGCTAAAAAATCTAACTCCACAGAAATTGAGTTTCAAATTGTTCCCCACTGTTATTATTCATTTATTCTTATCTATATCCATCTTTAACCTATCTGCCTAATTTAAGCTACCACTTTCACAAATCTGCTAGTTTAAGCTGCTCCTGCTTGACGGACTTATAAGCTGTAAGTTAAATTTGGTTGGGATTCTAGTATATTTATATCAACCTTCATCATATCGAGGACATTAATTTTTCATTTAATATATTTAATGGATTGCGTTAAAATTGATTGATCTGTAATGAGGTACATTGAAGTGTCCTCAATGTACGAATTAACGGTAGTTCATTCTACAGCTTTGAAGAATGAACTACCGTTAAAGTTGTCTTCAGTTTTAAGCTGTCAAGGAATTATTAAAATAGATTTATTATTGAGAGCTGACATTGTAAACCTCGCGACTTATAAAAAATTAAATCATTCCTAACTCCTCCTCTATTTGGGAAGCTAAAAATATGGCCAATTTAAAATTTTACATATTTATGTATCTTAACTCTCTCTTGCTTCGGAATTTTCAAAATAATGAAACCAAATTCAGAATTTAAGTTATTTTTGTTATTTTTTAATGGTTTGATGAGTTCCTTATGGTCTGAAATCAGTCAATAGGGAGAGGGGGTTTAAAGGTTGATCGTAATACAAAACCTTAATGTATCTGTTATTATTAGAGTTACGAAAAAAAATATATAGAATAAAATTTGGTGTATATTGTAGTCTGTGGCGAATTTCTTCATTTTTTAATTGGAAATACCTAATTTTTATTATAAATGTTATTTCATATCCATCAAGTGGTTTTCAGGGTGCTCGTACTGCAGACTTTTAAATTATCACATACGACTAGAAATTCAATAGCTTATGTTTTAATTTACAAAGAAATTAATGAAAGAAGTGAAAAAATGTAATTTAACCCGCAATTTGTGAATAGACGCGCGAAAAATTTAGTTTCGAAATTGTGGCTGCACTGGGTATTGACTACTTGATGTGACAGGTCTGACACTGTAACGCTGGAAACAGTTGAAAGCGCATAACCTCACTTTTAAGTGTAATTGTAGCTTTGAGTGAAAAGGATGCACCAGCGTCTGTTGTGCAGCGCATCATTATTCGTTTTCGGATTAAGACAACGTAAAATCCGCGGAAATTTATTGAAAACCACACGAGCAGTTCGGGGATGCAATGTTTCCGCAAAGACCCCAGAGTATGAACGCGGTTCCCCTTTCCGAAAAGGCCGAGAAATGGTGGTTACAATGTAATTTTGTAATAGAAACAATTTTCTATATCTATAAAAATTACATAAAAATACTATTATTTTGCAATTAAACTGTTGGATTTTTTTAGTTTTTCCAGGAAGTCTCCCTCAAACTCTATGCCTTTTTCACTAAAATCTCGCGACTTTTCTCGTAAACATTCGCGTACAAAATTCCGGATTATATTTGAACCACCCTCTTGTATGTGTGTGCGTGCGCGTGTGTTTTTAGGGGCGTTTACTGGAGACAAAGATGTTCACTGTAAGTCAAACAGATAAATATAAATGGCGGAACATGTAAGAACTAGTTACTGAAAATTCACATACCACAATTTCCACAGCTTCAATGAGCATGAGTTCAAAGTCGAAGAAAAATGTTGTCTTAATTGCCACATGTTTCAACTAATCTCTGGCAGCTACCTTCTAATTGCTAGGCAGTTTATTTTTAATGTGCACGTAGTGAAATTAAACTGGAGATGTATGACACAATACAAAAAGTTTTCCTTTTTTAAGAGAAATAAAAAAGAACAGATATTTGAAAGATTGTGTTGTATAGCTAGAAAAACTGTATTATGAGTGGGGAAAAACTGTATTATAAATTATTAGTGTTTTTTTTTGGTTGATGTTCGGTCAAAGTAAGTCCCAAAAAAAATAAAAAATGCATATTTTTTAAAATTATCTGCCTACGTTTCGGCTTACATTGTAAGCCATCTTCAGGGCTATCATGAAGACGAGAGGGGACGTCCTGTTCCTGTGATCATACTTTCATGACTCAGTCACAATGTGTGCCGAAACATTGGCAGATAATTTAAAAAAATAAACTTTTTTTTTAATTTGTATTTTTTTTTTTTGATCTACCTTGATGAACCCCAACAAAAAAACATTAATAATATACATAAGTGGGGCGCCGGGACGCCGGGATAGCTCAGGGGATCCGTACGGGTCTCGCAATCCTGACGCCGCGGGTTAAAATCCCGCCCAGGTCAATCTTTTATTTATAATACAGAAGGTTGTCCTGAGCCATGGGTGTTTAAAATGGGGTGGCAACCTGTAGATAGCCCCTCCCTCCAATGACCCTAAGTGGTTGCAAGGGAGGCTAACACAGCAAAAAAAAA